>PVIW01007670.1:0-69886 GCA_004026585.1 Noctilio leporinus
TCTTGAGTTTATTTTGGTGTATGGTGTAAGTTGGTGGTCTGGTTTTATCTTTTTGCATGTTGCTGTCCAGTTCTCCCAACACCATTTGTTGAAGAGACTGTTTTTACTCCATTGGATGTTCCTTCCCCCTTTGTCAAATATGAGTTGACCATAGAGTCCTGGGTTAATTTCTGGGCTCTCTATTCTGTTCCATTGATCTTTATGTCTATTCTTATGCCAGTACCATGCTGCTTTGATGACAGTAGCCTTGTAGTATTGTTTGAAGTCCGGTATTGTGATTCCTCCTACCTTGTTCTTCTTTCTCAAGATTATTGTGGCTATTCGTGGGCGTTTTTGGCTCCATATAAATTTTTGAAGTATTTTTTCTATTTCTGTGAAGTCTGTCATTGGTATTTTAATTGGGATTGCATTGAATATGTAGATTGCTTTGGGTAGTATGGATATTTTAATGATGTTAATTCTTCCCATCCATAAACATGATATATGCTTCCATTTGTGTCTTCCTTGATTTCTTTCTTCATTGTTCTGTAGTTTTCTACGTACAAGTCTTTTACCTCCTTAGTTAAGTTGATTCCTAGGTACTTTATTTTTTTTGTTGCTATGGTAAATGGGATTTGTTTTTTCACTTCTATTTCTGTTGTTTCGTTATTGGTATACAAAAATGCTTTTGATTTCTGGATATTGACTTTATACCCAGCTATTTTGCTAAATTTGCAAATTTTACTAATAAGTCGAGTAAGTTTTTGGTGGAGCCCATCGGGTTTTGTATGTACACTATCATATCATCTGCAAATAATGACAGTTTGACTTCCTCCCTTCCAATTTGGATACCTTTGATTTCTTTTTCTTCTCTGATGGCTATAGCTAGAACTTCCAAGACAATGTTGAATAGAAGTGGAGAAAGTGGACAGCCTTGTCTCGTTCCTGATCTTATGGGGAAAGCTTTTAGTTTTTGTCCATTAAGTATGATGTTGGCTTCAGGTTTCTCATAGATGGCCTTTATGATGTTGAGGTATGCTTCCTCTGTAATTTCTGCCTTTCTTTCTACACTTTAAATAGCAAGGCTTTGGACCTAGAGATTCTCAATAGTGCTGCACATAAGAATCACATGGGGAGCTTTTAAAATCACTGACAGCCTATGAACCACCTCAGAACAATTAAATTGTAATCTCAGGGGTGCAGCCCACCATTGGTAGTTTTTAAAAGCTCCCCAGGTGATTCCAATGTGCAATCGGAAATGGCAGGTGCTTTGTTCCCTCCTGTCCTCCAATGCCTAGCAAATGTCCCAGCTGAGGCCAGAGAAAAGTGAGGGGTGGAATCAGGACTGTTGTATGAGCAGACAATCTCATTTGAGAAAAGGCAAAAGATTTTTTAGGAAGGTACTGTTTGCCTCTTAGTGGAAGTGAACAGAGGGATACCTGAGGAAATTCTTACCCATGAGCTCTTTGCTAACCCAGGCCATATCCTCCCAGGACCAAAAACAGGCTGTGTCTTCACCCTACCAAGGAAGTCAGAACTCCTACGGGGAACTGGGCTCGCGTGCCCCGAGGCAATTCAGTTTCAAAACTTTGCAAGGGTGTTAGAAGGAGGCGCTGCCAGCTGCTCCCACATGTCTGCCTCTTCTGCCCAGCTAGAGAAAGGGCCAACAGGAGCCAAGAAATTCCAAACCCTGGATCAGCCTTGGCTACTCGAAAGGGTACACCATAGTCCTGGGTTCTGGCGCCCCCTGATGGACACCTAGAGTTGGGTTGGTGACCAACAAATGGACCAGTGACGGAGTCAGGAACAATCATGTAAACCATGGACCAATATCCCTAATCAAGAAACTGTAGTGGGAAAAACAAGACTAAAACATATGAAGGACCGGCTCCTTTTATTCACCGACTCCTTTACGTCCATGAAATCGGGCTTCCCCTGGAACTCACTGTAGTAAATTTAGAAATGAGAAGCAGTCAAGGCTCACCATTAATGAGGTATTTTTTTCACTTTTGTATTTACCTATTCTTTTTGTTAAAATCTCCACGTTTTTGTTATTGTTCTTAATCCTCACCCAAGGATATAGTTTCACTTACTTTAGAAAGACTGAGAGAAACATCGATTGGTTGCCTCCGTACACACCCCGGACTAAGGATCAAACCAAAACCTAGGTATGTGCCCCGACAAGGGATCAAACCCACAACCTTTTTTGGTGCACTGGACAACGTCCAAACAACTGAGCCACCTTGCTGAGCCCTTTATTATCCTTGAATGTCTGTAGGACATTCCTCTTTTTCATACCTAATGTTAGTGATTTTGTCTTTTATTCCTATTTTTCATTTCAAAGAATCAGATTCTGGCCTTGTTAATTTTATCTGATGTCTGATTTCTATTTTATTGATTTTTCCTCTTTATTATATTTCTATTCTATTTCATTTGGGCTTACATTGATTCTAATTTATGTAGAAACACAAGTCACTGATTTTAGATGTTTCTTCTTTTCTAATATAAATATTTAAAACTTTAAGTCCCTCTAAGCCATGTCCAACAGAACTTTGCAGTGATGGAAATATTCTTTCTGCTGTCCAATACAGCAATTATTAACCACATGGTTACTAAACACTTGAAATGTGGCTGGTATATACAAGGAATTGAGCTTTTTGTTTTAAACTTAGCCATGTGGCTAGTGGCCACTGTGTTGAGCAGTGCATACAAAATATTTTCTAATTTACCTTATGATTTTATTTTTGATCCATAAGTTATTTACGAATGTGTCTCATTTCTGATGTTTTGGGATTTTCTGGGTATCTTGTTAGCTCAGCATATGATCCATCTTGATGAATATATATACCATGCCTACCTGAAAAATACTTAGTATTCAATACAAACTCTCCTGCACTTTGACCATTATTAGCATGTACTTCTAAAAAGGCATTAACTAGCCAAAACAGTCCATTTGGGATGAATTAAATATTAGGCAATTAAAAGGATGTAGCAAACTGCAAAGGCTTTTACTTAAGTACCTAAAAAGGTAAACCCACTGATAACTATAAGAAAGAAATACTACTACCTGATGTATTAAATTCCAAGTAAAGGTGTATTTCGCAGATAACCAGATGCCCTCAAATGTTTAGAGTTGTCTCATGGCCCATTGCCTTTCAGAGATATTCCTTTTATAAGATACAGTAGGTTTAATTATTGTCCTGATTTTCCTCAATGGTATACATGTAGCTACTAATTCTGACAGAGTAAAGCTTTGACGTAGGTGAGGTAGTTAAAAGGATTCCCAATTCTAGAGGCTGCAATTCCTGCAATCATACTGAATACAGGCGGGTACTTGTGCTGATGGGATTAAAGTGTATAATGGCTTTTTGGCAATTGCATAGTGCAAAGCCTGTAGAACATCCATTATGCCTTTTGCTGTATTATAGAACCACAGTGTCCACTAACCAAAAGTAGCTATTGAGTACTTGAAATTTGGGTAGCCCAAACTGATAATATGCTGTTAAGTACCCTGGATTTTGAAGCCTTAGTATTAAAAAGGAAATATAAAATATCTCAGCAATAGTATTTAATGCATACATGTTGAAATGACAGTTTTTGATATCCTGAATTATATTAAAATTTCACCTGTTTTTAGTGTCAACGTAGCTACAAAGACATTTAAAATTGCATAGGGTTGGCCCTGGCTGGTAGCACAGTGGATAAGATGGTGGCCTGTGAACCCAAAGGTGGCTGGTTCAATTCCCCAGCCAGGGCACATATCCAGGTTACAAGGCAGGTCTCCAGCCAGGTCTGTGGCTGGAGACAGGTGAAAAGCGACCATAGGTTGATATCTTACTCTCTCTGTCCCTTCCCCTCTGTCTGGATATAATAAATAAAATCTTTAAAAAAAAAAAAAAAAAAAATTGCCCCAGCCAGGGCACATAACCAGGTTGCAAGCCAGGTTTGCAGCCAGATCCATAGCTTGGAGGCAGGTGAAAGGCAACCATACATTGGTGTCTCTTTTCCTCTCTCCCTTCCCCTCTCTAAAAAAATAATAATAAAAATCTTAAAAAAAAAAAATTGCATAGGGTAGCTCACATAATTTTGGCCAGTCCTGCTGTTTTTAACAAAACAATTGCCGATTGGGTATCGCATGCAAAACAGACATCTATACACACACCATAATATTCACAAAAATACTCAATGGCGTGGCTCAGTGGATTGAGCATTGGCCTGCAAACACAAGTGTCTGGTTCGATTCCCAGCCAGGGCACACAACCAGGCTGCAAGCCAGGTCTCTAGCCAGGTCCCCAGCTGGAGGCACATGAAAGGCAACCACATATTCATTGATGCTTCTCTCCCTTTCTTCCTCCCTGCTCCTCTCTAAAAATAATGAATTCTTTAAAAAATTTTTTTCAAACTCAAAATAGTTCATAGACCTAAATGTTAAATGCATACCAGTGATATTCCTACAAGGTAATTTAGGATAAAAATCTAGGTCATGTTGGGTCTGATAATGACTTTTTAAGATACAACACCAAAGGCACAATCCATGAAAGAAATAACCCAATTAAAAAGGGAACAAAAGATCTGACACCTCACCAAAGATATATGCATACTTAGTAAACAAGGGTATAAAATGATGCTCAACATTGTATCAGGGAAATGTAAACTAAAACAAGATACTACCATGAAGCAATTAGCATGGCCAAAACCCAACACACTGACACCACCAAATGCTGAAAAGGATATGAGGCAAAAGGAACTTTCATTGCTGTGGGAACGCAAAATGTTATAACCACTTTGGAAGTGTTTGCCAGTTTCTTAAAAACCTAAACATGCTGGTCAGTGTATGGAGGTGGGGGTGACCCAAAAGAATAACAACTTATAAAAAATTTTGTATGTATGCTTACATATTTAAACTTCAATCACCCTCAAATTATTCCCCATTTGATTCAATACATGCGTCATGACTTTTTCCCACTGCTCAACAGTTTAACTTGATTTTTTTTTATATAAAGATTTTATTATTTTTAGAGAGAGGGGAAGGAAGGGAGAGAAACAGAAACATCTGGTTGCCTTTCACCTGCCTCCAGCTAGGGAACTGGTTGTAGGCCTGGTTTGCAACCTGGGTATGTGCCCTGAGTGGGAATTAAACCAGTGCTCAATCCACTGAGCCACACCAGCCAGGGCCTTACCTTGATTTCACTGCCTTTTAGTGATTCTGCCATTTTTTTGTTTTACCTCTTCCATGATCAGCAAAACATTACCCTTTGAGGACATTTTTCATCCAGAGAAACAAACAAAGTGACTTGAGGTAAGATAGGTTGAATAGGGAAGGTGAGGCACAGGGATCCTGCTGTTTTAGGTCAAAAACTTCTGAACACTAAGTGCCGTGTGGTACAGGTACCACCTATCATGAAAGGGGCAATGGTGGCCTGGCTAGCATGGCTCAGTGGATTGAGTGCTGGCCTGTAAACGAAATGGCCACCAGCTTGATTCCCGGTCAAGGCACATGCCTGGGTTGAAGGCCAGGTGCCATTAGGGGCCTGCAAGAGGCTGAGAGGCAACTGATGGATGTTTCTCTCCCTCCCTTCTCCTCTCTCTAAAAATAAATAAAATCTTTAAAAATTTTTACAAGAGAAAAAGATTCGTATTTTACCAGGGATTGAAAGGGAGGGAGGATGAAGAGGTAGAGCACAAGAGGATTTTCAGGACAGTAAAACTATTCTGTAATGCACTGCAATGGTGGATGCATGTCCTTATACACATTTGTCCAAACTCATTAAATGTACAACACCAAGAATGAATATGTAAAACACGGTTTTGGGGCAATAAGGATTTGTCATTGTAGGTCTATAGATTGTAACAAATGTCCTACTTGGTGGGAGATGTTGAAATTGGGGGAAGCTGAGGGGTGGGATGTGCAAGTCAGGATGTATATGGGAATTCTCTGTACTTTCTGCTCCATTTTGCTATAAACCTAAAACTACGCTAAAGAAAAAGTATTTAAAATAAATGACACCTCAAGTGTTCCAGCATTTTATTAAATCAGATAAGAAATCACACTGTTGCATGTACCAGCTTGTATACAATTATAAGGGCATATCATTTGTTTACAAAGATACAGCTGAGCAGAAGGTTGAGAAGTTTAATAAGCCAAGTAAAATTTCAAGGACATTCAAAAAGGGAACACACTAAAGGTCATGCAAGTTCTAGAATAGGGAATCATGACAGACCTCGCTCATTTTATCCTTTACCTTCAAAATGAACATGATATCTATAACCAGGAAAAAAAAAAAAGGAAAACCAACAGACATACATAGTTATCAGATATACCTTTCATTCAGGAATATTAAGCCTCTTACTACTTATGGGCTTGATTGATTGGAAATAACTCAACCTTAACCAAAGAAGAGAGTTACTGGAAGAGATTTACTACTGTAAAATGTATGCCCATTATTGTATGAATATATTATGCCTTGAAGTCACTGAGCTTTCATTAAAGTATAATAAAGCATGATACTCAAACCAGGAATCCCAGTTCTGACCTTTTTACTTAGCTACACTAAACATCGTTCAACGTAGAACACTGTGAAGACTAAATAGACTGAGTAGTGAAACAATTCAGTGAAGCTATAATAATCTAGATCTATTTTAATTTAGGGAAATGACACCAAGTTTAAAGAACTTTAAAAGACCCTAACCCTATGGACTTTTTATTAGGTGACAGTATTGAACTGCCCTATAACAAACAGCTGATTATCAGGTTGAGTTGAAAACTAAGTCTTTTCTCATATAACCTTAAACTTATTTGTTCTCATCTCTATTTAACTTATGGTCACTGTATACTAATAGGTAGGCAGGTAGACCTGATCAAAGATCCTTTTGCAAGCTTCAGCTCCCCACACCTCTCACCACCACCACCACCCCAAGACCTCCCATACTAGTTTCCTCTGCTTTAAGCCAAAGGGTCAGTTCTGGATTCAAACTTGTATGAACAAAGGCTATAGGAGATAACATGCATATAGGGAATAAAGTGAAATTCACTTATCAATAGCAAACATTATAAATGTATGCTATTATCCTGCTAAAAAGAAGATTGAGGGAAACCACAAATATAACAAAACACCACATGAGGTTTAAAAACAACCTTTGAATCAACAAAAAGAATCTTGAAGGAAGTAATTTTATTCTACTGTGGTTGAATTTACCCACCAAATGTTTAATGACCACAAAATGTTTCTGCAACTAAAAAGACAGAGAGTTACAGGGAGCTAGAAATACATGTTAGATACTAACGATCTTCAAGCTTTGAAGATGTCATTGCATGAAGAAAATTATGGGAAACACTGTTCCCGATAATTACGTACACCCTTAGTGTAACATATAGAGATCACTGTCTCCGATATAGACACTGTGGTAGGCAAAAACTACCTTGTTCTTTATACATTATGGAAGACACTGCTCCCGATAATGTGAATTAGGTTTGTGACAAAGGTACTGGAAATTTTGCAAAGTTAAAGTTAAACTTTGGATAAACTGAGCTGTAAAATTTTGCAGATAAGTACTGCCACAGTTTTTGAGTGACATTAATTCATAACTTGGTCACAATTCACTGTATTTAGGAAAACTACCATTTTTATCCCCTTGGATAAAAATAGACTCCTATTGAGTCTAACTTGATTAGCAATCCCTAATTAAATTTAATTCTTTTCTAATAGTTATCTTTAAATTTTTTATGAGGCTGTTTTCTAAAACCCTCAACTATGGACCATTACAAATGCAAAACTTCCAGTATCTGTTGGGTTTTATTAGCAGATGCTGCTTTTATTTAAAAAAACAAACAAAAAAAAACCGACAGTATAACTGTCATAATTATGGAAGGCACTGCTTCCGATAATTATCTTCTATATAAAAAAAACACCATTTATAGTGAACTCTGTCACTGATAAATAAACAATAAATATCTCGGAACCAAAATGATAAGAAAGCTTTTCCAAAAAATCAACACTTTGACCAAAATTTGGCAGTGTGTTTTTTAAAGTCAGACAAACTGAGTTTGATATTAAACACCTCAAACTGGTTCTCTTTCAAAATATCTTGGGAATAAACAAAAAACTAAACAAAGGTTATAGGAAAGGGGACAAAGGAGAAGAAATTATACTAGGTCTTTGGTTTCTGGTCTCCTTTCTTATAAATGATCTTGAGGTTACACATTAAGGCATTATTTCTGTGATAAACAGCTGAACCTTATTTCATCTAGCTCAAGGACCTCTATTTCAGACCTTGTTGGCAAGAAAACAAGTCCCATCTCTTCTGGAAGTTTAACTGTTTCATTCAGGAATGTGGAAACCAGCTAAATCCTTATTGAAGCCATTTACCGCATTTGGAGGCTAAGGTCTTACGACCTAGAATCTCCTATCTAGCATCAAATTAAGATGGAGGATCACACATTAAGGTACCACTTTTAACCTTCAACAGGTATCACCTTCCTCCTCCCACTCAAAAGATACCAGTTTGTGTCATTAGGGTATAGAGCAATAATTCATGTAACTGGACCTGACATTATTTTTTTTAGTAACTGTAACAGGAAAGTAAGAAGCAATTGCCATTATAAAGCACTTAAATTTCTAGAGAAAAATGTTCTTTCGTGAACATTTTTAAATGGTTACTAACTTTAACCTGAAGTACAGGTACCTACCCTGTATTAAAAGTTGCTGCCTAAAGACATCCAATAGTACCAAGATAATTGGGTAGAATTTTAACAATATTACGTTTTGTATCCCTACTGAAAATTTAGCACAACCAGCACAAAATCACAAGTACCGTTTAAGTTCTGGGTACCACATTTAAAATTCATTGTCAATGTCCCAAATGTCACCAGAGAGAGCATTTGCAGCTCCCTGAATTGTCCAAGTTGCTAAAGCCAACTGGTTTCTCAACAGGGTTTCATTAAAAACACTGTTACTTTTCTGACGCAGCTGTAAGTGTTCCACCAAAGCAGACAAAGTGTGAGAGCCAGAGCCCCAGAAGATGTGGCGGAAAGGAGAATCTCTTGGAGAGACATAAGGTGAGAGGAAGTAATATTCCACCTGAAAAAACAAAACATACAAGAGAGCTTACAGTGTTGTGCCTTCCATTGTGAGAAAAGGACCTGACAGAGTAAAACCACTGCCATTCTCCCACTTCAGGTGTTAAAATTTCCCTGGATTTAAATGTTGAGAACCAGGTTACTAACTTCTAATGTTAAAACTGTAAAGCCAAGCCCAGCTGGGGTAGCTCAGTGGACAGGCACCGGCCTGGGAACCCAAAGGTTGCTGGTTCAATCCCAGCCAGGGCACATAACCAGGTTGCAAGCCAGGGTCTCCAGCCAGGTCTCCAGCTGGAGGTAGGTGAAAGGCAACCATGCATTGATGTTTCTCTTCCTTTCTTCCTCCCTCCCTCCCTACCCTTCTCTCTAAAAATAATTAATAAAATTGTAAGAAAAAAATTGTAAAGACAAATGTCAATTTCTTTGTAAAAGTGAGTTTTTGTTGTTGTCGGAGCATACAAATTGAGAGATTTATATGGTTCTGCTATAACACAATCTTCTCTTTCCAAGCAGACCAGGATAAAAGCTGTTAAGAGCTGATTTAGAACATCAGAAACAGAGAAAATGACACTCAAAATGATTAATGATCTCTTCTTTAAAATGTTTTTAAAGCATAAAAAGTTAATACTAGGACAAATATCTCTTGTACTTACAATTTTGATATTGGTTTTGATCTCATAAGGAGAGTTAAAATCTGTGAATCCTAAGGCAACAAAGAATTCTAGGCTCTTGGAGTTATTACTGTACTTGTTAGAAATATAAGATTTACAAACTAAAAATTAACAAATATATTTTAGTTCCTCTTTTTCTAAGAGTTTACTTACTCTCATGATACGGTCATTGATTTTCCTCATGACAGATTTGTCTGTTCTCTCTGCATTCTTATAATCTGTTGTTAGTCTAGAAGTAGCACGAAAGAAGTCTCCACGAGCAGAATACAGCCACTGTAAATTCAGACCCATCTCCTAAAGCGAAAAAGAAATTCCAATCAGTTCTAGGTGCTGTATCTAAGGAAGTTATTTTATATACCTTTCTAATTTAGGTAGAGACTGGTAACAGGGGATGACTCCCAGACAAGTGCAAGATTCAGAGAAAAAGAGACTAACACACCTTGTACTGGAGGTTCTAAGATCTACTATTAGCAACACACTCATATTTAAGCCCAGCATACAGTGCAAGAATTACTCTTAGTTACATGAGAAGAAAATCATCCTCATCAAAAAATTTAACATTTCTCTCCCTCTCTTCCTCTCTCCTTTCCCCGCTCTCTGAAAAATAATAAACAAAATCTTATTTCAAAAAAATGAACATGATTGCCCTCTGCTATGGCACAGCAGACTGAGCGCCTGCCTGCAAACAGGAGGCTGCCAGTTTGGTTCCTAGTTGGGGCACATGCCTGGGTCGCGGGCCAGATTGCAAGAGGCAACTGATTGATATTTCTCTCCTTTTTCTCCATCCCTTCCCTTTCTTTAAAAATAAATAATTAAAATATTTTTTAAAACAACTAAAATTAAACATACTCTATTAGTCAAAGTACATAATCCTATGTACTATATTGTTTCCAGTTTAAGCTCCTTATGGGAGAACACTTGAAGCATTTTGGTTCAACAAACTTCAGATCTATCTATTTCCATCTGGTTAAATCCCATTTTCTGATGAGTTGTAATTTGTTTAAAGAAAACCATAATAATTAAGATGTGGTTGTCAGTTGGAAACCACTTTTAATTTTATCAAATGTTTTAATACTACACAGGATGAACACTAAACTAGATTGTTTACTAACTACTGGCTATGTTCGCTCTCCATCCATGTCATCTCTAAAAGGCATATACAAGTATGTCCAAACTTGTAGGTTCAAAGTCATGGCTGAGATCTTTAGTCTCTGGGTCCTAGCTCTTTACGGGTGGCTGGAATACGTGAACAGAAAACTTAACATAGTTCTAGATTCTGAAATACTTATTGTGGTCTATCCTAGATCTGTAACCTATAGCCTCCCAACTTCCCTTTCAAATAAGTTATGGATTCTAGGCAAAATTACACCTCTCAGTTTACTTTAAAATATATTTCAGTTACCAATCATGTCCCTCCTCAGAAACAGCTAAACATTCTCCAAACTGCTTAATATACAGCATTAAAATCCTGATTTTATTTAGTGCTCACCTTTATGTCTGTTCTGAATTGGTTCACCTTCCTCACAAATCCGAGTATTTCCTCATTATACATGTCATAGTTCAGGTTCAATTCAGCATCATGGGTAAGTTTAATCATGAGCTGACCAGCCACTTCTGCTGCTGCACGTGCCATTTTGTTCAACTCAGGGACTCTTTCATTCAGTTTCTCATAGGTATCCTGGGTGGTACCTAAATAAGGATAATCTAAGTCCTGGAAAACAAAATGAGGTTAATACATTCAGTTGGGTTAGAACATTAGGTCCCTCAATTCCAGTTACACTTATCAAGGTAACAGCCGAAATTCTTCCCTTGCTTCTTTCTAATATAACCCTAAACCTCAATTTCATCCTTTAAGAAGACAACAGTTTTGCTGCTTTCTTTGAATCTAACCTATTCCAAGAATGTACTTTCTTTAGAATCACTGTTTTCTTTTTTTTTCCCCGACCTGCTTCTTTGGTAACTAATGATATATATATTTTTAATTTTATTGTTGTATTACATCCATCCCCTTTTTGCTTCCCTCTGTCCCCCTCCCCACCCACCCATTCCCCCCAAAGTCAATCCCACTTGTTGTCCATGTCCATGGTTCCTTTATACTAGGTTCTTGTCTAAGATGCTCCCCTTTCTTGCCTCTGCCTTCCCCCTCCCCCTAGAATCACTGTTCTATTACATCAGATACCCAGAACAGACTTCTAGCTTAATTCCTTCAAGTTATACCCTTGTTATATCTCCTCCCTGGGAAGTCTGGCCTATTTTAATGAGGAAAGAGGAGAGCATGGATGAAACGGACTTTCAATATGAAGTGTTACTACTAGTCTTAAACAAAAATTTGCCTTTTTTTAAATCCTGTAGCACCTGATCCATTCATACAATTTTATCTTTCTAATAAGAATGTTTGATGCTCACAAGAACTTCTACCTTCATTAGACAACTTCAGTAACTATTTCTTCAGCTCTAGTCCCTACTATTGCCTATGGTGACACCTTGGTCTGACATCAATTCTTTACTTTCAGGCTGTACATTTACATAACTTCCAAACCAACACTGCTAGGTTTTGACATCTAAGAAGTCAATTAAGAAATTTATAAAAATACATGAACCTGAAGGTCAACAGGTATCATCCATAAATTTCCACAACTACAGGTGATGACACATAGCTCTTCCTAATGTGCTGAACAGACATCATGACCAGTTAGTTACTTCAACATAATTCATGTTGCTGCTCCAGCAGGTCAAGGGAATTCTACCTGTTTATCTCCAAACCCAGACCTTTCATAATTCCCTCAATTCTGACCTTTTCCTGTCTAGTCCCAGGCTACAAAGTCCCAGACTAAGTATAATAAGAACCCTCACCCCCAAAAAAGAAATAACCCAGCCTTTGTTGGATCAATAATTTTGTAACAGTGATTGAAATAAACATAATATACTAAATAGGTGGTAATTATAAAACAGGCTGCACTAACAAACTCATAGATGATCCAGCAGCTGACACTCCTATTTAACCAAGGGAAGCCCCTGACCACAAGAAACTGTGCAAGTGTCAGCAACTCATGTCAGAACCAGCAGAAACGCTGACGGCAAGTCCTGTTCCCAGTAGCAGTGGTGAAACTGTGGATGGAGTGACTAGACTACACAATGACACTTATAGCAGATCCCCGAAACCACCCAGGAGCAGAGTGAGAGACTGCACATGGCCAGAAATCCCTTAGTCCCCCTATTCCCACAGTTCCCTATATAAAGGAGCCAGGGCGCCCCAGATGCTAAGAATATACTCAAGGCCTACCATCTTCTCAAAGGGTTTGCCTAATCCAGAATAAACTCCTTCCCTTTCCTTCTAAGCACCCACCTCACAGTTTGCCTTTTTTCACAACAGGCAACTGAACCTTGGTTTCAATTACAAGTTGATGCCAAAGCCAACAGCTTCCACCCTGACCCCCACTACTATCTCAAGGATCTCTTCACCCTCAGAAGAGCCTGCTACGGAACTCATCTTCATCCTTGTACTCATTCTACCTGTCTTTCAGTGCCTTCTAATTTGCTCTTACATAAAACCAGTATTGTTTTCCTGCAGCTTGGTCAGTTCAAAGTTCTGTCTCCTAACAATTTTACACCTGCTAGGTTTTTATTCTTTTACCCATGAGCCCTGTTTAAGAACAAAAATCCAGAACCAAATTTCAAGAACTACAAGAACACTGTCCAGTAGAACTTTGATGAAAATATTCTATACCTCCACTCTCTAAAGGTAGCTTTGTTATTAACTGATCTTACCTAACTGAAGTTTTAGCAAATAAATGCCAATTAAGCTAACTGAGATAACAATTCTATGTTAAGACTAATCATAAGGTAGCAGGCAATAAACTGCATTTTGAGCAATCTAGAAAACTTGGGTCTCAAAACTGATGAAAGATCCAAGATAATGCTTTAGACTTACCTCACAAAAACAAAAAGAAACTGCTGGGATTCCAGAATATGCAAGGAAAGGGAAAGCAGCATTATCCAGAGAAAATTTCTCACTGTAAGGGAAGCAAGAATGTGTTTAGAAGGTTTTCTAAAGGCCAGACAGTGCTACCATGCAACCTTGCCCTAACCCCAAATAATGGCTTCAAGTGAATCTCTAGATAGAGGTAAGCTCACTCAAAGGTTCTTTAGACCTCCACCTAACACAGTAGGTGCTACTGCATGATTATATTTTTCTATTGGCTATTCATTCACTTTTCTCAACTTACACTTTTTTGATCCAGTTGCTATCCTGATACAGAGAAAGCCCAGTAAGTGGATGTTTAACCTGTAAAGTAAGAAAGTTAATTTATTATTAAAATGAATCTAAAATTTTCTCTCGTTGAAAAAAATGTTTTAAGGCAAAATCTCAAATTTCAGCCCCGGCTGATGGCACAGTGGGTAAGGCACCGGCCTGCAAACCCAAAGATTGCTGGTTTGATTCCCAGGCAGGGCACATAACCAGGTTGCAAGCCAGGTCCTCCAGCCAGGTCCCTAGCTGGAGGCAGGTGAAAGAGAACCAAACATTGATATCTCTCTCCGTTTCTTCCTCCCTCTTTTCCCTTCTCTCTGAAGACAATAGTCTGTTATTTTTTTAATGAGATAAAAATGTTCTCTTATAACATTTTAAAAGTAGTTTAACCACAATTTTAAAAGCCCCTCTCATAGCCTTCATGATGTACCTATCTCATTTCTGATTTCTTTCTTCTAGCACATTTTATACCATTGCTAGCCCAACCTACAAACACATACTGCCTTATTAGAGACCCTGTAAATATCACTAGTTTCCCATGGAATCAAGGTCAAGTTCTCTGACACGAGCCTTGTTCTCTTCCAACTTGAATCACTTCAATTTTTAGCCTCTTAATACTATTAGGCAAATCTGGTTCCTCTCTCTATCAAAATTATGGTAATATGTCTGTCTTTGTTCAATAAATATTTCATCTGGCCTTCTTATTTAAGTCTTAGGGATAGTTTAAGTCTATTTTTAAGTCTTCCTTGACACCCTGACTATCAACAGTCCCCTGTGGGCACCTATAGGACAGCTTAGGCCTCATGGAATTCTGCTGTATGTTCCTCGGTAGACTACATATTGTTTGAGATCTGGGCCCTTCATGTAGCAGCTCCCTCACCTCATGTGGTTCAATAGGCCAGGGAAAAATACACCAAGAGCATAACTAAAATAATGCTGCTATAACATTTATTCTAAATTCAAGTTACACATTTGTATAGCTAGGTATATACTTACATTTTGCATTGTTTTCTCAATAAGTGAATACAACAATGGGCTGGCAGAAACCTTGAAGTTGCCGGTACCTGCAAAGAGATTATTTTAACACTGCCCCTTCTCTAGCCAACCAATCTTCACACCACTGCTTCTACAACTAAAGTACTTGGCAGGCTGGAAGACAAGAGGGCAATAACCTACATAAGAGGCATATCCAACTATCCTCTTAATGAAGTAGGAAAAACTGTGATTTAGGAGTTAGTTCTTTAGTGACTGCTAACCTTAATCTGACTCAACTGAAGCTCTTACTTCTTGAGTCTGTATATTTTAATGATTTTTTTCGATGCTTTTTTGGTTCATCCACATTAAGGCAGTCATCTGCTAGTTACACTAAGCTTGCTATATTCAATTCATTCTGCTGCATAAGTAAAATGACAACAACAAAGTTAGTAAGATTACACTTAATTTTAATTCCATTTTTTTTCCCCAATGGAGAGATTTCACTATTCTCAGTTTATCCATTGGCCACAGCTGAATTTTTTGTAACATTCAAACTCTAGCCCTGACCAGTGTAGCTCAGTTGGTTGGGTATGTCCCACAAAGTCAACAGTTGCCAGTTAGATTCCCAATCAGGGCACATGCCTAGGTTGGGGCATCTACAAGAGGCAACTAATCGATGTTTTCCTCCCTCCCTTTCCTTCTCTCTAAAAATAAATAAAGCCCTGGCTGATGGCACAGTGGATAAGGTGCTAGTCTGTGAACCCAAAGGTCACTGGTTCAATTCCCAGCCAAGGTACATAACTAGGTTGCAAGCCAGGTCTCCAGCCAGGTATGTAGCTGGAAGCAGGTGAAAGGCAACCATGCATTGATGCTTCTCTCCCTTTATTCCTCTCTTTCTCCCTTCCTCTCTCTCTGAAAAATAATAAATAGAATCTAAAATTAAAAAAAAAGTTTATTAAAAAAAATCTCTAGTATTTCTCTCTGATACCACAGTCCAGTAATATGTGAACTAGTTTCCAGAAGTATCCTTTAGTTCCTTCCAATCTAAAATACAGTCCAGACTAGTGGTTCTCAAACTTGAGTGCATTAGAACCACCTATAGTGCTTGTTAACCCAGTTTGTCGAACTTATGCTCCAGTTCTGACTCAAAGGTCTGGAAACAGGCCTGAATGGTTTTCATTTCTAACAGTTCCCATGTGATCTTGATGCTACTAATCAGGGACCACAATGAAAACCACTGCTCTAGACAAGGCAATCTGTGCCCATTTCATAACTTAAGGGATCATTAAGAGAAAGCTAAGTCAATCATTTAATCTGGATATAGCCAATGTAAGTTGTAAAAAGTAACAAGTGCTGCTTTAGAAAGAGTTTATCTAAGTTTATAAATAGTTAATGAAAATAATACTTACTCAGGACCGCTTTATCCAGATTAATGTAAGTGAAAGCCTTTAAATGCAAGGAGGAAAGGTATCCCTAGAAAAGAAGGAAAAATACTAAATGCACTAACATGTATTAATCTAATTATCAGACAAAGTTACTACTAGTAGGGGTTTCTTTTTTAAATTTGGATTCTATTGAGATTAAACATACAAAGGCAAAAGTGATATATAATCAAATCTATAAAAGCATGGTTTCTGGAGGACAAACTAAAGTAAAACAAGTTTTCATGCCATTCTGGGTATATTTAATACCTCTAGCCATTCAGTAGCCCCGATGGCTCCAAAGTCTCCGGCACTCCAGCTGGCAAAGACAATGCTTCTGCTAGGTTTAAACCCACCTAAAGGACAACAAAAAGTTAGTTTTATTCTGGGGAAAGTTACAGGCAGGCAACTGACTTCAGATAAAATCCAAAATTTCAAATTTAAGATTGCAGATTCAAAATTTTCTTTTCCTTTTGACACCCCAGCTGAAAAAAAATTTTCAAAAGTAATCAACATGATTACATCGTATGAAAATAAATGTTGAATCATTAGGTTGAACAATTGAAACTAATAATATTATATGTCAACTATGAGTAATAAAGATAAAATTTTGAAAATTAAAAAGGGAAGGCAATCACTTGCAAGTAAGATTTCAACTTCACAGCAGGGACCAGGTTACTGAAAGGTACTTTTTTCAACTCTATTCTTTGGGTCCCTTAACTTCTGCATCACGAGAATACTTAAAATCAGTGTATTCTCTTTGAGAACTATTTCCTTAAAAGTACAGGCAACCCCGATCTAACACAGCCCTTCTATGACATGGTTTTTTACTCTAACATGGTTCGAGAATTATGGAGAACTTATACAACATGCATCCTAAAACACTGTTTCACTCTTAACACAATTTAAGAATTAAGAGAAATCCCCAAACAACATGAAGTGCAGTAAGAGCTTCTTCTTTTATTTTTTAATTTTATTGTTGTTGTAGTAAGAGCTTTTAAGAGCAAAAAAATGTCTTATTCAAAATTAGGTAAGCCCCCAACCAACACAGAACATATTAAGAGATTTTAATAACATAAGCTATCTCATTTGAAATGAACGAAATTTATAAAGATTTCTCAGCTAAAAGCAAGCAATCTAAACTAAAAGACTTTTTTTTGCAAAAAGTATAGGATAGACATCAAGATAATGCTGAAGAAAGTTCAGAGGATAAAGATACCCTGTCAAAAAAGGAAATGCCCTTGGCTTAGCAGTGATGATGAAGAAAACATTTAATATATCTTAATGTTATACTTTTTGGCAAAAATTACCTTAATGAAGATATTTCTCTTAATTATAAAAATATAGCCCTGGCTGGTGGCACAGTGGGTAAGGCGCTGGCCTGAGAACCTAAAGATTGCTGGTTTGATTCCCAGCCAAGGCACATAACCAGGTTGCAAGCCAGGTCTCCAGCCAGGTCCCTAGCTGGAGGTAGGTGAAAGGCAACCATACATTGATGTCTCTCTTCCTCTCTCCCTTCCCCTCTGTCTAAAAATAATAAAATCTTTAAAATATATATATATATATATATATATATATATATATATATATATATATTTTTTTTTTTCCCCCCTTATTTTTGGAACCTAACCCCCTTTTTGTACTAGTTCTTTGTTTCATGTAACATGGATTCACATAACAAGGCATTTTGTAAGAACCTAACAACAATGTTATACAGGGGTTATCTGTATGTCATTTAAAACATTATATGACTTTTAAAACTGTTATAAAATATAATAAATATTCACAGATTTAAGTTACAGCAAAGTTTTCAGAGAAATTACATTAGCGACAGTTCCTACAGGGCTATACGTACCACTGCCTGACATCCTTCCCCTTTCCCTGGGTATACAGTTTCTGTGTTAATGTATGTCTGTTAAACATTAAACACAGCAACTTACCCTGTGATTCAATGATTCAAGAATGTGATGAAGATTTGCATGTGCATGGGTAGATGTAGAGGAGTGGCAAGTAACCATGGGAAAAGTGGCTTTAAAATAAGCCTTTATATATTATGTTTATAATATATATACTCTAGCTTATATTGATATCAAGTTATACATTATAAGTTTAACTATAGACTATCAGTACAGATAAATGCCACTGCTTATTTTCAAATCGATTCCTTAGGGGCCATGTTAGATCTGCAATATCATTTTGCGTATGTCAAACTAAGAATTAGGGCCAAATATAGCATTTTTCAGTGTCTCCAAACAAATGGATGATTTCCAGTATAATTTTTTAAAAAGATTTTATTTATTATCTTAAGTGAGAGGAAAGGAGAGAGGAAGCGAGGGAGAGAGACATCAATGTATGGTTGTCTTTCACCTGCCTCGATTTCCAGTATAATTAAGATACTACATGGAAAGCTGTTTCAAAGTCAAAGGCAGGGATACAATGTACAGCACAGAGAATACAGTCAGTAATATCACAATAACTTCGTATGGTAGCAAATGGTTACTAGACTTATCATGGTAATTACTCCATGAGGTAAAATGTCAAATCTCTATACACCTGAAACTAATGTAATATTGTATGTCAACTATGCTTTATTTAAAAAGTCAAAGGCAAGTATTACAAGACAATCTGTTTTGTACTTAAGAACTTGGTCTAGAAGGAGCGACAAAGGCAAAAGTGAGCAAAGCATATTATAACATTTGAAACTTTATGTAGGGTGTAGTTACTCAAGTTCTCAAAATTTGCATTCTACCTTTTAAAACCATATCGGAGAATATCTGGGCAAGTTCCAACAGGAGAGCTGTTCCCACACTGGATTTTACAGCTCCGGGACCCCAGGCATCCCTCTGGGCCCCTACCACAACATAGCGATCTTAAAAAAAAAAAAAAAAATTACACAATGAACTCTCAAACTGTTTTCTAAGTTTCGAAAATTCACATCTGTAAAAGGGTAAAAATGGAGTATATGTATTAAGGACAAGAATCTTAGAACTTTGAATATTAAAAATTCCCATAACACTAATCTTTTCCCTTATTAGTATTGCTCTTTTCTACGTTACCAATTACGTTTACTCATAAACTATGTATTGGTGCTCACTTCCTATCCATACTAAATGTATGACTACTTGATTACATTTAAACAGACAGATGACCTATTTCTGGGATCAGCTAACTGCAGTCCACACACCCATTCATTATGTAGCTGTTTTCATGTCACAACAGAGATCATATGGCCCACAGAATGTTTACTATCTGCCCCCTGGAGTAGAAATTTTTTACTACTGCTGGTCTACTCAATAATTAAGAGTGATCTTCTAGCCATAGTGGTCAGTTTTTGGTAAGTTACTTTCTTAGGGCCTTATCAGCTACTGATGATATTGATACCTACATGATTCATTTTAGGATAGACAAGTCTTAGCGTTTCACAAAGCCAAGCTAAGCTGGCTTCCCTCCTCTGGCCACATGCTCAAGAGGGAGAAAAACATAAATACGTAAGTAGAACAGCAGATAGTTAAGAGTTAGAGATAGTGGTAGCTAGAGAGAGAAATAAAAATATACAAGGGTCTTTACCTGGTTCTTCAAAACCTTTAATAACACCAAAGACATTTAAAATTCTTATCTCTTTCAGTACGTTGTTCACAGTGAGTTTCACTTTCCTATTCGGTGTGGTTATGAGCTTACATGAAGCTTCTGTTTTCCAATCAGGAGGGCACTCTTTTTCCATATTTCTGAAAGCCAAAAACAGATATCAGCATTCTGAGTTATTGTTACTTTCCCCAGGGTTTACAAAATCAGTCTTCCTTACCATCCAGTAGAGTTCTAGGTTAAGAAGACACATGAGAATATACAAAACTTACTCCTCCCCCAAGTGGCTACTTGTGTCTTATTCTGATCTGCAGACAGTAACTTGAAAACCATGAGTTACTTCCTCATTTAACCAATGTTTTTATTTTTTAAAAAATAATGTTTTTTAACCAATGTTTTATTTATTTTTTTTACCAACGTTTAAAAAAAATTTCCTTACCTTTCTTTTCTGATGTGTGCCTTTCTGACAAAATTGTAGTTTACACTTAAAATAGATACCAAGCTGTCCTGGCTGGTGGCTAAGTGGATTGAGCACCAGTCTGAGAACTAAAGGGTCACCAGTTCAATTCCCAGTCAGGGTACATGCCTGGGTTGCAGACCAGGTTCCCAGTTGGGGGCATGTGAGAGGCAACAACACATTGATGTTTCTCTCTCCCTTTCTCTCTTTGAAAATAAATGAAATCTTAAAAAAAAAGATAGCCCTGGCTGATGGCTCAGTGGATAGGCGCTGGCCTGCAAACCCAAATGTTGCTGGATCGATTCCCAGCCGGGTCACATAACCAGGTTGCAAGCCAGGTCTCCAGTCAGGTCCATAGCTGGAGGCAGGTGGAAGGCAACCATACATTGATGTTTCGCTCCCTCTCTTTTCCTTCCCCTCTCTCTGAAAATAATATTTTATATATATATAAAATAAATAAATATTTGCTGAACAGATTAAAAAAAAATAGATACCAAGATACCCTGGCTGGTGTGGCTCAGTGGATTAAGCACCAGCCTATGAACCAAAAGCTCAACAGTTCAATTCCCAGTCAGGTAACATGCCTGGGTTATGGGGCCAGGTCCATAGCTGGGGGGCATGTGAGAGGCAACCAGTCAATGTGTCTATCTCAAATCAAAGTTTCTCTCCCTCTCTTTCTTCCTCCCCATCTCTCAAAAAATAAATAATACATAAAACCTAAAGAAAAAAACTTCACTTAAAACACACACACACACACACACACACACGCACTAAGATGGATTCAGAATGAAATTTTTATATAAAATTCCACTAACATATATTCCCATGTTTACTAGCTCTCTCCATTAACAAGGGTGGTATGTACACAGGCTTATTTTAGTTATATTCTCATGAACTGTTAGAATGTTCTCATGCTTCTCACTGTTAAATACTTTCCCCTACCTAATTCCTCTAAAGGGTTTACCTACATAAATACAGTTGACCCTTGCAAAATTCAGGTTTGAATTGTTTCCTTATGATTTTATTCAACTAAAAAAAAAAAAAAAAAAAAAAAAAAAGGTTGTATATCTTTAGAGAGGAGGGAATGGAGGGAGAAAGGAAGAGAAATATGGACAGGTTGCCTCTCACATGCTGCCAGCTGGGGACCTGGCTCGCAACCCATGCTTACGTCCTGACCAGCAATCAAATCAACCTTTTGGTCCATAGGCCAAAGCTCAATCCACTGGGCCACACAAGCCAAGGCCTTTATGATTTTATTAACACATTTTTCTAGCTTCAGTGTAAGACTATAGTATGTTATATAATACATATACATATAACATAACAAAGTATGTATTAATAGGCTGTTATTGGTAAAGGCTGCCAATCAATAGTAGGCCCTAAGTAGTATAGTAAAGTTTTGGGGGAGTCAAAAGTTGTATACAGATTTTCAATGTGCAGGGGTTGGGGGAGGGCTGGCACCCCAACCCTGCATTATTCAAAGAGCAACTATATGTTAAAATATTATTACCTTTCACTATGCAAGGGTAAGATGGGGGGCTAGCTTCACAGGTTAGGTGGTAGGAAGAACGATCTGATTCTAAGTTTGGTATAAATCAGTAATAATCACCTATTATAAATGCCTAAGGACTTAGCATTATTAATAGCCATAGGTATTTTACAAAGTCCTTAGATATATATGCTTTTCATTTGAGACTAATCACCCTATTAGGTGGAATATATTGTAGCTATCCAATTAAGTCAAAATAACATGATCAGTGAGGTTAGAGTATCTTGCTCTATGTCAGACAGCAAATAAACCTACCCATGAGTGTATGAACCTAGATTTACACCCTATGCCAATACCAGGTAGGAAATATGTCCAGATAAAGATAAATATATAATTTTAAAAAAAGAAAGAAATAAAGAAAAAAAAAGAAAAGAAAAAAGACATGTACTCTAATCAGACTAGGTTCTATTTTTAAAGGAGGGTACAAATACAGTAGGGATATCTAGGACTAATCAGGACTGTAAAATATCTGGATACTGTAGTGAGAATTTAGGACATTAAATCTGTAGACAAGAAAACAACTTTTGTTCTCTTGCTAAAAAGAAAATCCAGAACTAATGGGTGTCATAGGGATAAGATTTTAGCTCATCATGAATTTGAACAAATCTCCAATAACTAAGTGGCTTGCCATAGGCAACCAAGTGCTCCACCACGAAAGTATTTAAGTGACTACGCCAGAAATATTTCACAAGAAAATCACTGCATGAACTGAATAAGGACTCCTTGAGCTTATAAATCCAGTATCTATTACTATCAATTTATGGAGGAAAAATGCTGTTTCTATCTACGTCAAGTTTAATAGCTATCCATCCCCCAAATACTCCAAATATAGAAAACTATAACTAAATGTTTTAAGGTGATATCAAATCAACTTAGATTATTCCTCCCTAATCATAAAACCTTGCCCTGAAGGACAGTTTTCAAATAAGTACTTACTCAAACAGTTTCTCTGCACCAGCTCTGGAAATTGTTTGGACAGGTATGTTAGGCAATCCTGATGACTGAGATGGTGGAAATTGAGTGTGATTGAAAGAAGGGAATCCTGGTGTATATGGGTCTCCTGTTCCCAGATGAGCCTAGTAAAACAAAAGGGTAATCATAATCAGCTCTATCAGGTACTTATTTAAGTTTCCTTGTAAGTTCAGATTCAGTATAAGGCTATAGCCTAAGCTTACGTTAACACTTTAAAGTCTGAAAGTCTGAATGGCTCTATGATACATGATTCTTGATTTCATATGAGATATACCAAATTCTCATTTCAAGACACTATAGTAGTCTTCCCACATCCATGAGGAATATGCTGCAAGGCCCCTACTGGATGCAAATAGTACTAAACTCCATACATACTATGCTTGTTTCTGTACAGAGACTTTATGGCTTCCTCTTTGGCATAAGTGAACTGCCAGCATCCCCACTCTTGTATTTTGGGGCCATTAAGTAAAATGAGGTTTTCTTGAACACAGCACTGTGATACCATGACACTCAATCTGATAACTAAGGTAGCTACTTTGTGACTAAAGGGCATGCAGCATACACAATACTGATAAACTGGATGAAGGGATGATCTAGTCCCAGGCTGCATGAGTGAGATGACTCAACGTTTCATCATGCTACTCAAAATTTAAACATTATTTCTGGAATTTTCCATTTAATATTTTCAGACTGCAATTGACAGTGGATAACTGAAAGCAAAAACCGCATATAAATGGGGACTACTACACTGACAAAGTACTTTAATCAATAACAACTAGTTTTCGAAGTTATATAATCCATCTTCTCGCTTAGTGCTAAAAAAAAAAAAGAAAAAAAACATTTAAGAAAGTCCTATCAATATTTAAGCAAGAGCTAGCAATAATTTGGAGAACCCAAAAACTCAGAACTCACATGTCCGAAGAGTGGAAGTTCTGCATCAACAATGGGAAATTTAGTATGGTCCATGTAGATCAAAACACCAATTGCATTAAAACTTTCAGCATTTGCAACCTAAAGGAAAACATGAAATTCAGAATATAAAGACTTATTCATATAAAATTTTTAAGAATACATACTGGACTTTCCTAAAGAACAGTTACAGAGAATTATATCTATACTCTCAAATGTTTCAAATAGCTTATGTTTAAATATATATATATATGTATATATACATATACATATGTATATGTATATATATATACACATATACATATATACATATATATATATATGTTGTAAAACTGAGTTTAAAAGAAAAATAAAAACCCACCCAAAATGGAAGACTGCTGTCTGATATATTCCATTCTATTTCCTTGTGTAAGTATGACTTTTTAAATTTTTCTTTTTGTAACACCTTATTATCCCTGGCTGGTGTGGCTCAAGGGATAAGCATAGCCTGCGAACCCAAAGGTCACTGGTTCGATTCCCAGCTAGGTAACATAACCAGGTTGCAAGCCCAGTCTCCAGCCAGGTCCATAGCTGGAGGCAGGTAAAAGATAACCATACATTGATGTTTCTCTTCCTTTCTTCCTCCCTCCCTGCCATTCTCTCTAAAAATAATGAATAAAATCTTTAAAAAAAAAATTATTTTCTTTGATGACAGGTGATTATCTCCTTTAAAAACAAATAAAAAACCTAGTTATAACTAAATTCTATATATACACAAGACTTTGAGTTACACAGATACAATTTAAACAGTTTTTATTTAAAGCATTTTTGAGGACTTCATTTTCACTGAAAGACAATGGGTACAAAATAATCAAAGTGGATAGTCATAGTTTTGAAGTATCTTGTAACTTTAGATAATTGGGATTTGTTGAATACTTAAATTATATTATCAGAGAGTTTAATACTGTTGGTTCAGAATGTAATAAAATTAGTAGTAACATTTAAATGAACAATATGACATTAATGTACTTAAAAACTCATACTACTCATACTTACCTTTTCAGCAAAGGTGATTTTCCCTGCTCTAACAATCACTAAAGATCCATTGACAGGAGTGCTTAACCTCTCAAAGTCTTCTTTAGTGCCAAAATTAGCATGGACCAGTTTACCCTAAAATAAAGACATTAGATGTAATTAGCATTATAGTATTAGAATAGCCATAAAGTCTAAGACAAAATGGTTTTTAGATCAAGGTTTCTGGCATCTTATAGTCATATCTTTCATTATCCCAAACTATCTTTAACCTGGTTGATCTTTATACATTAATTAATTTAATCTATTTTACATTGCTTCAGACATCTTGGGAGAAGAGAAAGGATAGCAAAGACATACACTAACATAAATATTATAGGCCAGCCATGGCAGCACTAATAATGCTTCCACACTTGAACCCCCGACAACTGAGGACATACATAGAACAGGTCTTAACTGAAAGTTCTGATGATATATTTGTCCAAAAGTAGTCTATCACAATAAAGTGACTTACACAAGATCAACTTTTAGATGTTTATATAAACTGTCATCATAATGTTCCTAAATTCTATTAAGAGTTCAGATGTATAGCTATAAACTAACATTAATAATCAAATATCTAAATATAGAGTTTGCAAGGAAAATAAAATCTTCAATGTTTATCAGACCAATCCACATACCTCCATCCCCCTAGCTCACAGGTAGCTAAAGAAAGTGATATAGTACAGGTAAACAGGAAGGCAGCAAATAGCCATAAAACTTCATCTACTTGAAGGCATCCGCTAGATAGACCCCTGATGTACATAATATATCACAGATCTATCTGAAAAATCTAGATACAGCTATTCTATTCTATGTAGCTGTTTTTTAATTTCTGTAGTAGTTTGGCCACACTTGTTTAAATTTTGTAAGATCAGCCCTGGCTGATGGCACAGTGGATAAGGCACCAGCCTGCGAACCCAAAGGTTGCTGGTTTGATTCCTCAGACAGGGCACATAACCAGGTCTCCAGCCAGGTCTCCCAGCCAGATCCGTTGCTGGAGGCAGGTGAAAGACAACCATACATTGACGTTTCCCCCCCCCTCTGCCTCTCTCCCTACCCCTCTCTCTAAAAATAATAAATAAAATTTTTAAATAAATAAATAAAATTTGTGAGATCCATCATTGAAGAGTCAAGATAAAACTAGACTGCAACCAAGATGACCATCAGTGATCTCTGTCCCCACATTAGGGGGAATCTGATATATGCATTCATTCAGCAAATACTACCTTGTGCCAGGCACTGTCCAAGGATCTAGGAAGTGGCAGTAAAGGATACCAACCCCTAGCTCTTCTTAAAAGATATTATTTAGTTTTAGAGCAAGAGGAATAGAAGGAATAAAAGATCAATCAGTGCCTTTTGCATGCCCCTAATTAGGAACCTGGCCCACAACCCAGACATGTGTCCTGACCAGGAAGCGAACAAGCGACCTTTCACTTTGTGAGAGGACACCCAACCTCGTGAACGGCAACAGTCAGGGTCCCTAGCTCTTTATGTAGCTAGCTTACATTCCAGTGTAGAATCAAATGAATAATGCATGTCAGGTGCCATAAATACTATGAAGAAAAATAAAGCAAGGTAAACGGAAGTGATTATAGAGGAAGGACATTTTTGTTAAGATAATCAAGGAAGATTTCCCTAGGAAAGGTAACGTTAGAGAGGAGACTTGTACTAAGTGAGAATAAGCCATCCAGATATTTAAAGAAGACTGGTCCAAGCAAAGGGAAAGTGAAGTTGATAACAGCACTGAGGTAAGAGTGCGCTTGAAGTTAAGAGTGAACAGCAGGGAGGTTAGAGTGAGAGAAGAAAGCAGTAGGATTACTTAAGGCCTTGCCAACCAAGATGAGGACAAGGGATTTTATTTTAACCGTGGCAGAAGAGGGTTAATAACAATATGTCATGATCCGTTATTACATTTTACAAGTAAATTTATTCTACAACTCCTAAGAATGACAATGAGTTTTTGGGCTAGTCAACAGAGAAAATAAGTCAGGCACTTGTTTTGCCTTACTTACAGTAACTGTTACAGACTTGCTATACGCCACATAACCCTTAGGATTCTCCACCAGGTATCCCGAGTCATTGCTCACAGCCACTATGGTCACTGCGTTTTGGGCACTGTTAAAAAGAATTAAGTTAAAATGAAGCTAATACCTCCGCTGCGGGAAAAAAATTAAATAGCTTTAATACACTTAGTCTTTGCTATTTTCATCACAACTAGAAGTAACTATTTTTCTTTTTTTTTTTTAAGTAACTACTATAAGGTAAGTTTACCATCCTTCAACATACCTGCCTTTGACCTGAATCTTAACAAAATGTTCATCATGCCAGACTTTGCTGAGTTGGAATTTACGAAATTGGTCTTCAAGATAAAAAGCAAGCTTTTCATCTTTTGCAGATCCAGCCTCACGAGGAACATAGGAATTTTCATCTAGCCGTCTGGAGGAAAAAATGTCAAAATATATCTGTTTAACGAACTAACGTTTAATTTTAAACAAACACTAAATTCATGTACCAAGCAAAAAATAAACTATTTTTTTATTGAGATAACACTGGATAATAACATTACATAGGTTTCAGGTACACATCATTATAATTGATATTTGTGAGTAACATAGCATACTCATAACTAAAAATCTAGTTTCCAACAAGTAAACTGTTTTAAAAGCATAACTTAATGCTATTCATTCGAGTTAAGATAAATTAATGGTGACCCATTAAAACTTCTAGTTGGACCAGATAAATATAGAAAAAATATATATTATGCCTAATATATGAAGAAATTTCATGACTTCTAATGTGTTAAAACTATTTTATCAATTGGAAAGCATTGCGTCAAGAGCCCCATCCCGATACAATATAGCTGATGGTAGTTTTAGGGAAAATGAGCAGATTCCAGAAGAGCTTCTGTGAGGAACATGAGAGAGCATTACTGTTGGAAACCCAGGATTACAGCATCAATTTTCACCTACTTTGAAGTACTCTGAATCCCCTGTAAGCAAAACTACTTACTCTGATCTGCCATGGTTATTTGTAAATATACATGGCAGATTAGTTATTTTATCTTTGGGGGGATGGAGGTAAACTATATTCTTACTTCATAATACCTAGTGTACAATATACACTATACAAATACAAAAGTATTCATTTTATAGGATATAAATGCCAATATTGCTAATTTAGGACTAAAAGAATTATTCTACCATTGAAACTATAGGAAGCTAGTAAAAGGTAAAGGATGAATTTATTCTTTACAGAGTTAGATTATATGTCTAAGGAAGGTCTTAAAATCTAAAGATAGAAACCTTAAGAATACTTCTTCGGGCATGGATTGAGTGAGAACCAGGAGAAATCCTGGAATAACAGAGGCTTATCAAGTTGGGAAGTCCAGTGAGTCTCAATCAAGAGGCTAAAGCCTACTGATGCCCCTGTGGAGAGTAGCAAAGCTCAGCGGGACTTAGAAGGGGTTAAGATGGAAAATCAGAGCAAAAGAAAGTCTGACAGCAAAGCAATAAGCTACAACGAACCAGATGACAAAAAGATCAAGGACCTGTGGGGAAAAAAATTTTTTTTAAGATTTTATTCATTATATGTATATTTTGGAGAACGAGGAAGGGAGGGAGGCAGAGAATGAAAGAAACATCAATGTATGGTTGCCTTTCACCTGCCTCCAGCTGGGGACCTGGCTGGAGACCTGGCTTGCAACCTGGGTGTGTGCCCTGACTGAGAATCAAACCAGCGATACTTGGATTCGAAGGCTGGAGGGCCTGTGAAGTTTTTTAAGGAAAAGGAGACTCGCCACAAAAAGTTGTCACTTTTCCCTATCAATCTAGTTTGAATTCTTTATGGACTCCTTACCCTCTAACTAAACATGGGAAATCTGCCTTACTCCAAAAAGCTTTTCCTCCAGACTGTCACCTTTGTTTAAGCTGAAGTTGAACTTGTGAAGTAGCTCAAGCTTACTTGATTGTGTTGGCAATCTCTGCAGTATTCAGTTTCTCTGACAACATTGCTTTGAGGTCTGACCAAAATAAATGGGAAGGTGTTTCAGGCAGATACTCTTCTGTTTCCATCTCCGGAGACTCTGTTCCTTCACATCCAGCTTTTGGTTCTACACGTTTACAATAGCCCAAGTAGCCAATCATAAATCCTAAGGATGAAAAGTTTCAGGGTTGAATTCACAGAATTTTGTTTGTAATTTATCCCCAAGAGGATTGTTAATATTTTCAGCTGAATCTTGAAAATACTGGTTTTAATAAAATCTAGAGCAGTTTGAAAGTAAATAAGACATTTGTGTATTTCAAACCACTTAGTCCAATAAAGTACATAATTATTTTATTTTTATTTATAGAGAGGAAGAAAAGGAGGGAGAAAGAAAAACATTGAAAGGTTGCCTCTTATAACACCCCAAAACCAGGACCCAACCTGCAACCCATGTATATGCCCTGATCAGGAGTCAAACTAATGACTCTTCAGTTAGGATGGTGCTCAATCCACTGAGCCACACCAGCCAGGGAAATAACTTTATTTTAAACAGTTTCAAAGCATGTATACCTTTTCTTCCCAGAAGCCTTCCTTGAACCTTACGGCTGAGCTTCCATGCAACAAATACCCTGTGCATATTTCTAGTATTCCATTTGCAAATAACCCTGAAATGGTTCATGTGTCTCCTTCTCCCACCGGGCTAAGCTCGAAGTACAGAACCCTGATGATTGTATTCCTAGTACTTAACACAAATGGCACATAAAAAGGTACAATATAAATGTTTGTTGAACTAAATTAACAAACTTCTGAGAGTTGATGACAAGAAGCATTTAAGTTTTGAATGGCCACTCTTACCAATGAAGAAAAAGATGATTACAGCAATAGTCCCACAGCAGATACTTCCATTAACCCTTTTTGACTTTGCAACATGGGCACGATGACCCCTCATGTTGTTGTCATCATTTTCTTCCTCTTCTGCAGCTAATTTCATCTCCACACGACTGTTATCGCCATCTACTTGCCGTGCGAGACTAAACCGCGTGTATGACATTGGTTCTCCACTAAACTGAGATTATAAAAAGGGAGACAGCATTATGAATAAGAAGAAAGGGACACTTTTTGCTGTGACTTGCTATACATTCTTAAGGAAAAAGTTCTCCAACCATTAATCTTCTATGTACCCAGTTCTGTCAATGAGAGGTGAGGGCTAGATCATACACAGGCTTTCTTCATCTCATTCAGGGTTTGTCTATCCACTTCTATACATTTTGATGTGTGCTCTCTTAGTTAATCTGATCTACTTGGCAGTTCCCCTCCATCATACCCCAAATACCCTGAAAACTTCTGACAATATTTTCCAAAATAAATTCTACTCAAGACTAAATAAATATATGCATTCTTCTTTTGTGGAATGAGTTATGCCTCAGGATCACCATTTCAAATTTAAATGAACACCTGAAAATAGCCCTGGATATTATTTCATGCTTACTTGGTAAAAGTCATTATTGTATACTTTATATTCTTACAAACTGGTGACAAAGAAATATGAACTTAAAATATTTTACCAAGTTAGAGAATGCTGATCTGGCTTGATCCATCATTCTGAGCTGCCACACCGAAAAACCTAGTAATAAATAGAGAATTATGATAATGAGAGAGGTTTTTATTTTTAACTGCTTTATTAGCTTCACAATATGTAATGAGCATCATTCCACGTAATAGGTAAAACTTCCCTGCTAACAGCAACTTACAAACTGGGTGAAACACAACATTCAATTAGAAGCTGGTAATAGGAGACCCACAGGAAACACCACCAAAAGGTACATCAGGAACATGTCAGTTTAGGAAGCAGGTGTATTTTCTTATCAATTTCAGGATTCAAGGCATATAGCAAAATTCATTGTGATGGTCATTGTGAGGGAGGTCAGTGCTAACTGCCCGCAGACTATGACTTAACTGCTTGCCCCCTCAGCTTTTCCATCAGCTGCCTCATACCATCCCGAATCCTTTCCCTAGTCTCTTTTCTCATCCCTGCCTGTGGCTCTCCAAGCCTCTGACACCGGAACCGCCTACAACAACATATTATGACGCTTGGGAGTAAAAGGACTTCCTGAGCAGAAACAGGCAAACTTCAGTCTTTCACCGTGTTTTTGCAATATTCTATATATAATTTCCTTAATATGTAAATTTAGTGATTAGCTAATAATCACTTAATGAGTGATAATTCCAACTGTACAAAGTTCACAATGTTCTGTCCCTAGCCTATCATTTTTCAGCTGCATGTGAAAGGGAAGATGATGTATTGATCATTATAAAGACTTAACATTGTTTTGCGCTGAAGTAACCACATTTCTAAGGAGTAAAACCACCCCACACTACAATGAATGTAGTCATTAAAAGACCTGGAATGAGACCACCTGGGGATAAGACACTTAAGTAGTGCCATACCGGTATGTGTATACATTGGAGGCCTTGCAAAGCAAGTCTGCCTTGCCACATTCAGGAGTAGAGCAAGGGAAGCAAGGTCAACGGACAGCTATGTTAGGTACAGCTTGTAAAACAAGGTAATAAGGCTTCCTGATTTTCTTATGGCATACTTTTATAGCTACCTTGTGGCCTTTGTCTGGCACCTGTATCTTTGATGATTTTTAAAAATCCATTCTGGATTAAAAAAAATAAATTAATATGAAAAGCATCTTTAAAAATAAAATACTAGTTTGACATTTATGCTCTAAAAAATGGCTAACACTAGCCAGAACTACAATACTGTTTTTAAAATCTAAATTTAAGCCCTGGCTGGTGGCATAGTGAATAAGGTGCCGGCCTGTGAACCCAGGGGTCCTGGTTCGATTTCCCAGTCAGGGCACATAACCAGGTTGCAAGCCAGGTCTCCAGTCAGATCTGTGGCTGGAGGCAGGTGGAAGGCAACCATACATTGATGTCTCTCTCCCTCTCTGACTCTTTCCCTCCCCCTCTCTCTAAAAATATTAAATAAAAAAAAATTTTTAATCTAAAATTTTACTTTTGTACATCTATTTCAATTATTAGTAACGGATAGAGAAAAGTACTAAAATTACTGTATTAGATTAATGAAGCCTTTTCATTACCATACTAGATTATTACTTAACAAATTTACTTTTAAATATATTATCTTTCTAGAAAGGGTCTTTTTCTTTTTTTATTTTATTTTGTTTATTTTAGAGAGAGAGCCAGAACAAGAAAGAAAGAGAAACATCTATTTGTTGTTCCACTTATGCATTCTTTGGTTGCATCTTGTATGTGCCCTGACCAGGGATCGAACCTGAAAGCTTGGCATATTGGGACAATGCTCTAACCAACTGAGCTACCCAGCCAGGGCCTATAGCAAGGGTCTTTCTTTAACCAAGATATTTAGTTTACATGACAACTAATTTAGTGCAAGGCAATCGTGATAACCACTACACCAGGGAAACTAAATATCAAATTAAGGTGCAGTGGATGCAGGGGCAGCTTCAAGGACATTATTGCAAAAGGTAAGATATTTGAATACAAGTTATATACTGGAAAACGGTATTGTACACCAGTTAGATTAGTGGAGTGTGGTAATGGTATTGTGTTTTTGGAGAATGCCTTGTTCTTATGAAGGAGGTTAACAGTTAAAAATTTAAGGATGAAGTGCTATTATATCTGTAATTCACTTTCACAAAGTTCAGTTGTTAAAAAGTATAAGAAGTAAGGCCCTGGCTGGTAACACAGTGGATAAGGTACTGGCCTGTGAACCCAAAGGTCACTGATTTGATTCCCAGCCAGGGCACATAACCAGGTTGCAAGCCAGGTCTCCAGCTAGCTCTGTAGCTGGAGGCAGGTGAAAGACAACTGTATATTGATGTCTCTCTTCCTCTCTAAAAATAATAAATAAAATATATTTTTAAATTTATCTTTAAAAAAAGTATAAGAAGAAAATGTGGAAAACTTAACAACTGATGAATCTAGGTAATGCGTAAATGGATATGCAAATTACTATTTCAATTTTTCCAGTAGGCTTGAAATTTTCAAAATTAAAACTGGGGAAAACTACTTAGATTGTAAGTAGAAAGTAGATTTAAGTAACTGAATATAGTTACCATGACAAATATTAAAGACAACAGACTGGCACAAGTAGAATTAAGTCAAGACTGATCATGCTACAAAATGTCTCCAATAGAAAAAGAGAGAAAGCCTGATTCTTATGATTAAATGAAAAGTTCCCATAAATAACTTGATAGATCTTTGAGGCAAAAAGAATATACAAAAGACAAAACACAGAGTATGCTATTTTCTAGATGAAGAGTCCAGTTAGCTAAGAGGTTAAGTGACTTGTTCAAAGCTGAAAAATGATAATCTAAAAATGAAGCTCAATGTGTTTCTGGGTTGCAGAAATTGTGTTCTCCTGTCCAGAAATATTAAGTTAATCTTAACTTTTTTCAATGCAAAATACACCTCAGTAATCAACTTAGTCCTATACTATTAATAAAATAAGTAGTAACTGAAATCTGGATTTTTTCATTAATTTGACTTGAGTGCATCTAGAGACTTGAAAGTGTTCTATTGAGATGTATTAAAATGAATATGTTATGCAATTTTACAGCTTTTCAGATACAACTATACTTATAGCATATTTAACACCCACATGTTACAAAACAAGTTGTGAGATATGCAGAATTGTAAATGAAAGACATTATAGAAACTGAAATTTTAAAAGTTTCCTATCAGCCCTGGCTGGTAGCACAGTGGATAAGGTGGCGGCCTGTGAACCCAAAGGTTGCTGGTTCGATTGCCCAGCCAGGGCACATATCCAGGTTGCAAGCCAGGTCTCCAGCCAGGGCTGTAGCTGGAGGCAGGTGAAAAGCAACCATACTTGATGTTTCTCTCCCTCCCTACCCCTCTCCCTTCCTTTCTCTCTGGAAATAATAAATAAAAACTTAATAAATAAATAAATAAATAAAAAATTCCCTATTAGAACCTATTAACAAATTGTTTTAAATTCATTAGTTTTAAAGGCTACAGCCAATAACTAATAAATAGGTCATATTCTTAGAAGCACTATCTCTTGCCCCATCTGGTGCAAAACGCTTATCACTATCGCTACACCAGAACTGTACAAACGCAATCACTAGAGCCAGAACTGGCAGGCCCCACCCTGAGCCAATTTTAATCACCCTTTTCTAAGAAAAAGCAACTTGCAAATTTAATTCTCATCCAAATCAGCCATTTCTCAAGGTTTCTCGTTTTAAATTAACTTTAATAGAATGACAACATACTTAAACAAATTACCTAAATAAAGGATTTAAATGAGATTGAGTAATTGCAAGTCTACAAAAACAGCTAGATATTAATAGAACAAGCAATTATAACTTTATATAATTAAAATCTAAGTATGTTTTTTCAGTGGGAAAGCAGATGTTATTTATATTTTAATCCCCAACACAAAATTAAAACTACTGCAAAAACGAAATCAAGCCCTGGCTGGTGTGGCTCCAGTGAACTGTCACTGGCCTGCAAACCCAAGGGTCGCTGGTTCAATTCCCAGTCAGGGCACATAACAAGGTTGCAAGCCAGGACTCCAACCTGTAGCTGGAGGCAGGTAAAAGGCAACCATACATCAATGGTTCTCACCCTTTCTTTCTCCCTCCCTGCCATTTTCTTGCTTAAAAAAAAAAATAATAATAATAATTAAAATCTTTTTTAAAAATTATGTCAGAGGAAAAAAAACTGTGACCTAGGCAATTCCTAGTTTAACCTCATCATTTAACCGCACATCTGTGAAGAACACAATAATTCTACGATATCCACATTAGTCCTTAAGTTTTATATACAGCAGATTTGAATTCTTTCTAAATTACCTTGCACATAGTAAAGCTTTGTATTTAAAATAACCCTTTAATGAATGTTCTTCCAATGAAAATCACTCTAACTTAAGTGCTCTAAAATCATGGGAGAAATTTCCCATACTAGTTGCAATAACATTATCCTATCTATTAAACAAGTAGTTCTGTTAAAAGACCACATCTAAAAGCCAAATAGTTCTTATTTGGCTTATTTAAAAAGTTACCACCAATGCTGACAATCATCTACAATAAACAAACCAAACATCATCTTGATTTTTATTCACAATTGTATTTTGTATTTCTTTGGTGTTCTTAACAGTAACTGGAAAAACTATTCAGTTTTTCACATGAATAATGAAAATTAAGGTCAGACAAACAGAGCCCCATGTTCTTGGAACATGAAATGGAAGGAGGATCTGAAAAGTTTTCCACTGAATCATGAAATAGAAGATAGGAGGCAGGCAAGGGTAAGGGCTAGACTATAGTCTTGAACTTTTTTAAAATTCAAATCATCTTATTCCTGCTTTCTTTAAATATGGCATTAATTTCTATTTAGTATTTTCAAATACAGTTATTATCTTGAGATCTTTAGTTCCTTTGAGGTGCCTCAAAACCTGGGGTCTATCTACAATATATACAGCTAAGGGTGGGGGCTGCAAGAGATCAGGAACCAAAATATACTTTCACCTTATAACACACTCAAAACTACTACTCCATTTTACCTGAAATAAAAACAAGATACTTGTTTGTTATTATTAAAAAGCTCACTTCAATTTAGAGAAGAGGACACAGTTTCAAGTCCTCAGAGCTCATGTCAAGTGAAGTTCCTCTGCCTACTCGAGCCTCTTCACTACCTTCACTACCTTAAATCACCACCCTGTACTTTCCCCAAAATGAGAGAGAATGCAGTCCCTACCTTCACCCACTAACACTCTCTTCCTCTGTTATACAAGTCCTACTGGTTTTATCCAGGCTCAGCCTAAGGGCCATCTCTGTGAAGCCTCCTCTGACCTATCTCCCTGTATTATATAGTATAGGACATGGAGTTACATGGTAATAAGAGATTTTGTTTCTTAACAATATAAGGGTATGCTTACTGCACATAACATTCTTTTTTCATACTATTTGGAGGTGATAAGAAAAAGAATATAACGAAGACCTTATACCTACCTGGACTCTTTTCCTATCCCTTCCACTATTCTGATTTATCCTGGAATCAGTAGGCAACGCTTGGATAGGAGGGAGATTTTTTAAAAGCAGAAAAATATTCAAGTTTACGTGATAAGGCTCCAAACCTCAAGCAATTGGTTTTAGGGCAAGCACTTGGTTCCAGGTACCTATTTCGCAAACTGTGTCCCTAGACAACAATGTACTTGCAGGTGAAAATGAAAAGATTACATGCACTTCTGCAGGGCCCCCAGTACTCATAATTGGATATACACAGAATGACTTGTAAAGAGGTTAAGGCTTTTGCTAGCTTTAAGAGTCTAAACTGAAAAGGCAGTGGAGGAAATAAAAGGAAACAAGCATCATCTTTATTCTCATTCAGTTTTCTGAGAAAAGGACTGCCCAGCATGGCCCGTCAGGACAAGCTGAAGGCACTGCAGCTGACCTGTAGTGCTCGCCAGGGGAGGAGTACAGGAGGCACATGCGCACATGAGGCACATCCGCAAAGAGTTCTAAAAGGTCTCAGAGGGTCATTTTTTAACTAGCTTTCATTGACTGGTTCAAATTCAACTGCAAGCCTTGCTCCATTATAGATAAGTGCATTATCTGAGGCAACTAACTGCCTCACTTTGGGGGCATAGCACAGGCAGGAAGCACACCATTACTTGACAAGAACATTCCATCCAACACCAGTTAAAGGGTGCTATGCTCTAAAGACTTTTGGAAAATACTTATGCCAATGACAATTTCTTTTTTAATTCTAGATTTTCTTGTACAGCATATGGAGTTTATTATAATCCAAAACTGAGGGAGGAAAGCAACAGGGCCAACAAGTGCTTCAGAGTACCTCACTCTTCACAGTAAAAAGACTTCTGTAAATTACCTGAAATGTTTGTCAACAAAGTCAAACTCCCCAGTTCAGAAACAACTGAATCTGGCATCTAGTATTCCAAACTCATATTTGAGCAGAAAATAAAGGTAACAAGTATCTAATACTGCTGTAACAGGAAAACTATTTCCCACTTCAATCCTGTTAATAGATACCTCCCCCTACCACCACTCCCTCCCAAAAAAAAAACAAAAAAACAGGAAAAAGTAGCAACCAAGTTCTTAGATATACCTAGCGTCGCTAGTGTGCAAAGCGAAAATGTGAACTGAATAGAGCCAAGTCAACAAAATAGTATTTTCTTACCCACTGTCCGTTCTACCATCTTAGAGAGCTGTCCACCAGAAAGTGACACAATGGGCTTCTAGGTTTCTGATCAACATAGCACAACCCTTTGACCATATTCCACTCCAAGTAGCTTTTATTAAGCCTCTACACCACAGCTTTCACAAAGTAGATTCTATTCCCACAACTTCCCATCTCCTGTCGAAGAGAGCCAAGCAATCCGAATATTCTCAATTCCTTCACTGAACCTGCAACTTCAGTCTTCAGAAAACTGGGAACCCACACACAAGGCCCAGAGGCAAGGCAGATCAGGTTATGGGAGAGTTCAAATGCACAGCTAACAGAAATCCCTATCTAAACGGCCAGGGCAGACTCGTCACCGTATCCTCGGCAGCTTTATCCCTTTCAGCAGAGAACAGGTCCCCGGGCGAGCGCCGAGGAGCCGAAGGGCTACAAGCTCAAGGTCATTTAGGCACCCCGACAGCCATGACCTCGGGACATTTCCTAGGACAGCCACGTGCTCGCTGCACACTGGGCCAACCTTGCGGCAGCGTGGCTTGCCTGGCGCTGGGCGGAAACTTCGCTTCCAAGCCCGCGGCGTAGAGGTGTCCTCCGAGAACCTGAATTTTTAAGGGCCAGCTAGTGACGACAAGGGATCGGGATGGCCTGATGATCCGGAAGCAGGATGGCGGGGCGCAGAGTGACTCTTGGGTACCTCTCATCTTGCCCTCAGAACCCTTACAGAAAACCACTAGCCGCTCGGCGACTGAGAGAAGCAGGGAACACAAAAGAGAAGGGACGGGCAAGCCCTCTCTGCACCCCGCATCCACTCCGCTGCACCTGCACGCAGCCCGCTCCTCGCGCCCCCTCATTCGCACGCGGGCGCCACTCCATCCCTCCCACCCGCCCCACCCGAGAGCGCGACAGCCTGTTCGCGTCCACTGCGGCTCCCCGAGGATGTCGGACAGCAGCGAGCCGGGCCACTCGGCAGAGCGCCCGGACCAGCGTGAAGGACAGGCGAATCGGCAGGGCAGGAGTAGCCGCGCGCCACTCACTCTGGAGCCTCCTCCGTCCGACGTTTAACAAACCTCCGTCTGCAGACGCTGGGCTGGCAAAACTGCCCCAATCCGCAGTTTATAGCCTGGCCCCTCCTCCTCCCCCCCAAGCGAGCGGTGCGTCACTTCCTGCCTCACGTACACCTAAAGGGGCGTTCTGATCAGGGCAGCCCGCGGCGGCGGGTGCACGGGCACCCGGACAGGGGCCCACCTCTAGAGCGAGGGAGGGACGGGGCCGGGCCAAGTGAAGGAAAAGACCCAGCTCCTGGTGTCGCGGGCTAGGGGCTCGCTTGATTGGCTCACAGCGCTTGATTGGCTCACAGCCCTTCGCTTTGCCGCTCTCTGCTGGGGTGCAGCGGGGAGTCTTCTGTCTAACCTTGACGGATCTCCAGGCCATGCAGGGCAAGGTCAAAGGTGTTAGCGTTTGCTCCTAAAGATTGGATTGTTACAATGAAATAATCCCTTTGAAGCGTATGTCCTTGATGGAATTGTGCGTGTATATTTTGCAGCCTGAGAAATACTTGGGATAAGCAGAGGAAAAATAAAGCAAAATGCAAATTTGTACTTAGGATGTGGAAAAGCTGCATGTAAACCAAAACTGACAGTGCTTCACCTAATGTTTAATGCATGAGGGACTAGAAGATAGAAAAAGTGATTAGAATGATAGAATTGTACATGAATTTATATGTTTATCGCCGTTTATAGGATTGTGCAACGCATAATAAATGAAATTGGATTCTTTTCACTTTTTAGACCCTTTCCAAACATTCACACCCTCTTTCCGCTTCTGATCTATAACAGTCCAGCGATGGAGATTAGACAAATACACAAATATCTACAAAGCTTGGTGGGGGGGGGGGGTGAGACAGGCTAAAAAGGTTACAGAGAAAGCCTTTTCAACATTAGAGGCCAGAGGGCTGTAGAAAGTCTTTAAAATGCAAATTAGAGGCAGGTGAAAAGCAACCAAACACTGATGTCTCTCTGCTTCTCTCCCTTCCCCTCTCTCTGAAAATAATAAATAAAATCTTTTTTAAAAATGCAAATCAGGTTGAAGCTCCCGCTCTTCCCTTAAGACCGCATTAAAATAAAGGGAATACTTGGGGTCTACCCACTGCCTTTTTCTCTACCCTGTTCCATAAAAATCTCTTCCAGAGGAGAACTGTTTTAAAAACTTATAAGCAGTAGTGTCTCTGCACCTCAGTGGATTTGCACAGGAAAAAGTTAAAGCGAGGAATAGGATGGATATGGATTAGCTGTGGAGCGGTGGCCTTGAAATTAAGACAATAGGTCTGTTGAGTCCCCTCTCTTTCCTAAATCTTTAAAAACAAAAACTAACAAATAAAAAATTCTGGTATCCTGGTGAAAGTCTTACAACTATGTGGAAAAGGGGGACTTAGGGGAAAGAGGTCAGTACAGAATCAATGAAAACCCAAATTTTAAAAATTTACATTTAAAATGAAACAAACAGGAAGGATACCACTTTAGAGAGTGTCAATTATGTTTTTATTTTCATGCTTTTATTAGTACTAACAAGCACTAAGCAGTTAAATTCCCTTTACTTCACCTTTTTCCCTAGAAGCTTTGCAGAATCTCCCTCCTCTGCAATTTCAAGTAAATGAAAATAATTTTGCTTTGTAATAAATCTATAATATACATACAGAGTGGTAATTTTGTTGGCTGGCATTCCATTCAAATGGCCCATTAAAAAGAAAACCACAGGATCAAAACCTCATTGTTCATGCTAGAAGCCTGTGATACCAAACCTAGATTTAATACCTGATCTCACTGCAGTTTCAGTCTCTCCCAGAAATGTAATCTTAATCAACCAGTCTGAAGTTTTCTACCAATACGGTAATTTGTCACATGGGCCCTCTTCATTACTCCCCAACCTCATAGAAGAAGTCAACCTGCTTAATAAAAACCCATCTCTGAGCCCTGGCTGGTGGTTCAGTGGACAGGCTGCCAATCCAAAGGTCACTGGTTGGATTCCCAGTCATGGCACATACCCGGGTTGCAAGGCAGGTCTCCAGCCAGGTCCATGGCTGGAGGCAGGTGAAAGGCAACCATACATTGGTGTTTCTCTCTCTTTCTTCCTCCCTCCCTGCCCTTCTCTCTAAAAATAATGAATGAAAAAATAATATTTGAAAAAAGAAACCACCCCTTTCTCCTCCTCCTAAAAAATTAATGTCTCACCCCCAAATCATCTTTTTCTAAACTTAAAAAAAAAGATTTATTATTTTTTAGAGAGAGGGGAAGGGAGAGAAGCAGAGAAGGAGAGAGACATCAATGTATGGTTGCCTTTCACCTGCCTCCAGCTATGGACCTGACTGGAGACCTGGCTTGCAACCTGGTTATGTGTTCCCTGGCTGGGATTTTTCTAAACTTTAAAAATTTTATTTTTTATTTTAGAGAGAGGAAAGGGGGTAGGGGGAGGACAGGGAGAGAAACATCCATTGGTTCCCTTCTGATTAGGAGAGAACCTGCAACCCAGGCATTTGCAAGATGACACTCAACCAAGCCACAACTGCCAGGGCAATGTTTCTCTCTCTCTCTCTCTCTCTCTCTCTCTCTCTCTCTCTCTCTCTCTCTCCCTCCCTCCCTCCCTCCCTCCCTTCCTCTCCCTCCCTCCTCCCTCCCTCTCTCTCTCTCTCTCTCTCTCTCTCTCCCTCCCTCCCTCTCTCTCTCTCTCTCTCTCTCTGAAATGTTCTCTTTTCATAGCTCCCTTGCCCTACCTAGTTTCTTCCTGTAAAAACCTTTCATTTTGCACACCCCTCAGAGCACTCTTCCAATTGCTAGATGGGATGCTGCTCAATTCATGAGTTGCTTAAAAAGCCAATTAGATCTTCATTACTAAGTTGAATTTTTTTAAGAGTCCAAAATATTTTAATTTTCTAATCTGATTTTCTTTGTCATTGTCATATTATTGCAGAGCCCTAGTTCCAACTTCTGGATGACTCCCAACACTGGAGTCATCATCATGCTTGCAAAGAAGTTTTTGGTAATTAAAACTGGAAAAGCTGGTGTTCATGCTGCCTGTCATCTATCAGACCCAATAAGCAGAGACTGGGATTGACTCTTTATGGACCCTTATTCAGATAGTTGGTGATCTGAGAAAAACGGGGGTTTGCACCCTAACAGGCTGTCTTACGTGCTATTGTAAATAGGCCCTTTCTATAAGGAGAAAAAAAGTAAGGGGGTTTGGAAATAAGGAAAATGTTAATGAGATCAAAACTGCAGGATTCTTTCCTTGTCCTCCAGGTCCTAAAAGAATAGCTTTTTACATACATTATTGCTAAGGTTATTAACTGGAGTCAAGGTGGATCATTCCTTCAGTTCCTGAAACAATAGTTTTTACATACATTAATTAGTAAGCTTATTGGCTGTTACTTGAAACTAAAATTTTCCAACATTTGAGTCCCCTATCATAACCTTTATTTAAACTATAACTGAAATGGGTATTATTTCATTTCCAACCTTCCACAAAGTATTACATAAGACTGCTTTTACATTGGAACTAAAATTTTTGCAGTTCTTCCAAAAGGTATGCAGAAATAAGAAATTTTCATATAGTCATATATACTAAAATTTTGTGTAAAGGAAACTGGAAGTCAGAGAGGAATAAAAAATGTGAAAGAAAGAAAAGAAAAACCTGGGGAAAGAGCACAAAGCCTGGAGTCAAAAAACTGGCGTTTTCAACTTTCTTAAACCTGAGTTGTTATCAGCTGAAAAATGGGAATAAAATATCTGCATAAAATCATTTCTGTGGGCTTAAATGAGATTAGGTAGGTGCAATTGATGGGGGCCTCGAATGTTGGAAAATTTTAGTTTCAGGTAACAGCCAATAAGCCAATAGCAAAACGCAATTTTAGAAAATGGAGGAATGACCCATCTTGACTTCAGGGTAAGGACATCTCCACCCAGGACACAAAAACCTCTGCCCAGAACAAAAGACCTCAGCCCAGGACAAAGAAAGAATGCTGCAGTTTTTATCTCATTAACATTTTCCTTAATTCCAAACCCCCTTACCTACTATACCTTTTTCTCTTTATAAAAACTGGCCCATTTATAATAAAATGTGAGACAGTCTGTTAGGGTGAAAAACCGCTGTCTTCTCAGGTTGCCAATCTCTTAATAAAGCGCCCTTAAAGATTCAATCCCAGTCTCTGCTTATTGGGTCTGGTAGATGACAGGCAGTGCAAACACCAGCTTTTCCAGTTTCACAATCTCCTAAAAATACACAGTAAATTGGCACATAATAGACTGTGGGTGAACATTGGTTGAGTCAGCCTGGGTGTGATGGTTCAGGGTCAGGTGGGAAAGTAAGGTGGAATACGTCTACAGGCCAGTGCAGGTCTACCCTGGGTTTGGAAAGTTTGCCTTTGCCGCTTCAGTGACATGGCAACTGCAAACCCAGGTATGAGCCCTGACTGGGAATCAAACCTACAACTTTTCGGTTCCTAGGCCAGCACTCAATCTGCTGAACCACACCAGCCAGGGTGCTTTGTCACTTAGCTTTTGTGAAAGACCTACATTAGTGTCTGTTTTTGATAACCAAAACAAATTTTTAAAAGGTGAAAAGGGGGTTGGGGAAGCAAGATTAGCATTTTTTTTCTTCTTTGCTGTGAGCCAATAAAGAGGCAGTGTGTAATCCCAGCAGTGAGAGTGACCCTGCCAAGCACCTTCCCTGAAAACAACACACAGCATCTCAGCATCAAGCCACCATATCTTTGAATGGTGTCTATGAGCATTTGTTCTTTACCTTGATTTATTTTGTGTATCTATTAGTGATAGGAAAACTCAAGAGTTAAAGAAGTTAGCCTTACTTGATAGGCTTAAGTGATTCATGCACATGGGAAGCTGGTATTTCAGGAACTGGGATACATGACTCCAGGACAGGACAAGTAATGCAACCTTTGTGCCCCAAGGGGTCTGCAAGGATGATAATGGTATCTGAGCCATTGAGTTCCAGGAACATCTTGTGATACAGATGAAAATTGTTGATCAACTGATAAAGAAGTACTAGGAAAATCAATTCTGGACTGCAACTCTTATCTAATTAACCTTTTTTCAAAACCCCTTACTTACCTTTTCTTCCCATAACAATGTTGGCTTGAAATGAGATGTTGAGATGGTTTTTAAGGGAAATTTTTTTTTTTTAATTTTATTTATTATTTCCAGAGACAGGGGAAAAGAGAGAGGCAGAGAGGGAAACATCAATGTATGGTTGATTATACATTATAATCTTATAATGTATTATAAGAAGTTAAGGAAGTTGCCCCAGGTTGCATGGCTAATAAAGAAGTAGTGACGACCACAATTCAAACCTAACCAATCTAGCTTATGAACTCAGCACTAAACAATGCCACTACGCTGCCTCTTTACAAACCTAATCATGACACAGACTGTCTACACAGACAGCACTACAAACTTCTCCTTAAGGCAGAAATTATTTATTAAAGAGATTCAGGGACCATCCAAACGGGATTTGAGAAAATTTAGTATTTGAGGGGAGGAGGAATCCATTTATTTTTCATTTCAGATTTAATTTTATTTCAAAATTTGGATTTATGTTCACATTGAGGGAGAACTTGCAGATAATTCTAAACATAACTTGTATAATGATCCCCCAGAAACCTAAATATATGCTTGACATTCATATTGTCCCTACAAGATAGCTGATTTTGTTAAATACCTACGTTTGATAAAGTTATTGAATTAAAAGAATTATATTAACTTTGTTTCCAAAATATCAATGAGTCGGTTTGCTGCTTCTTATTTTTATTTTTTAAAGATTTTATTATTTTTAGAGAGAGGCAGAGAGGGAGAGACACAACAATGTATGGTTGCCTTTCATCTGCCTCCCACCACAGACCTGGCTGGAGACCAATCTTACAACCTGGTATGTGTGCCCTGACTTCATTTTTTTATCTTCCTCCTTTCAACATCTGTAGCTGGCACCTCTTTTGCTTATATCTAAGTTTCCCTTCCTCTGTGGTATAAATCTGACATGGCAAGATTTTATTTTCAGAGAGAGGAAAGGGAGGGAGAGAAACACTGATATGAGAGAGAAAGATCAGTTGGCTTCTTCTCGCACACCTCCAACCCGCAAGCCAGGCATGTGCCCTGGCTGGAAATCAAACCAGGGACCCTTTGGTTCACAGGCCGGCACTCAAGCTACTCAGCCATTCCAGCCAGGGCTAAATCTGACGTCTTAAGCTTCTGATTAGCTGTGTGCCAAACATGGTCTAAATTAAGAACTTTTTCCCTAAGGCTAAAAAGGAGAACTTGGAAGAACTTTGTGAAATGCTGGGTGGCTGCTGATGTAAATGGCAAAAATGAAAAAATGTGTGAAGAAAAACTTGCGAACAGAGAATTAAACATTAATCCCAAGTCAGCAGATCTACTGGTCAAGAAAAATATCATGCTGTCAGAAACTTTTTGGGGTTTTTTCAGCTTAACATGTCCAAGACAAATTTTCTCTTGGTTTGGAAAATGATACTGCCAAAAATTGTATTTCTTGTGTGTGGAAATATGGTCAAGAAGGTAACTATTTGTTGGTTACATCTGTGAGGGCTGGCCTAGCTCCCTCTGGCTCCTCTCAGATAGTTCCTCAATGGCAAGGAAAGCACCATCCCAAAGCTTGGGTTCCCAGGTGTTGGTCTACTGACATTCACTGAGTTCCTACCCTGCCCAGGTGCTGGGTGCTTGTACTATGTCATCTCATTTTTTAAAAAAGATTTTATTATTTTTAGAGAGAGGTGAGGGGAGAGAGGCACAAAGGGAGAGAAACATCAATGCCTTTCACCTGCCTCCAGCTACAGAGCTGGCTGGAGACCTGGCTTGCAACCTGGGCATGTATGTTCCCTGACTAGGAATCGAACCAGTGACCTTCGTGTTCTCAGGCCGGTGCCTTTCACTGTGCCACCAGCCAGGGCTTGTTATCTCATTTTATCCTCCCAACAATTCTGTGAAATAGGTGCCCTACCCATTTTATAGATGAATAAGTGGAAGTGCAAAGAATACAAAGTAATTGGCTTCAAGTGACATAGCTTTCTAAAGGTGTGACAGCCTAGCTTCACATCTATGAGATGTTTTATGGTAAAGCCACCTTCCACTACATCTCAGGTATTATTTTTTTAAGAGTTTATTATTTTTAGAGAGAGGGAAGGGAGAGAGCAGAGAGAGAAAGAGACATCAATGTATGGTTGACATTCACTTGCCTCCAGCTACAGAGCTGGCTGGAAACCTGGCTTGCAACCTGGTTATGTGCCCTGGCTGGGAATCGAACCAGCAACTTTTGGGTTCGCAGGTTAGTGCCTTATCCATTGTGCCACCAGCCAGGGACATCTCAGGTATTGAAATATAGAAATACTGTCCAGCAGAGGCAGATGGTCGAAGCTCTTTGCCCAAAGTAGAATGACTTTCTGCCAGGATGTATGCTGGATGTTATAATCATAAACAGCTATGTTAGGAAGATTTGAGTCTATTTTGTAATTGAATCTGATGCCACAGGCACAAATATGAAGACAGAGTCACTAGATGTAATGTGCCTGGGAATAACCATTTTCCAGAAATCCTTCCTGGAAGTAATTTAGGCTAGAATGACATTGGAATTTACTTAACTGATGAGATGAAGGTCCCCAGCCCCTCACCAGGTAATTGGAAAGCAGCCAACCTAAACTGGAATTATGATAAACCATCTCCAGACATCGTAAGGTTACTGCTTCTCAGACTGGGTTTAAACAAGGAAGCATTTGAAGAGACCCACTGGCTTCTGTAGTAAAATTTCCCCAGAAATTAGGGTAGGCAACAGCAGCAGAGAGCTCCAAAGAGACAGAGACTCCAGGGAACAGGAGGGAGTCATACTGAGCCCAGTGTGCCCACATTCTCAACTCATTTCAGGCGGGAGATTCCAGTCCTGTGTTGACTGTATTAAGGAATAGGCAGGGTTCCCTACAGGGGTTGAAATGGATGAATCAAGTTGAAGTGGATACTAAGATCCCCCTGAAGTCTAGACTCTAGCTCAGGGTTTGTTCTTTTTTGATTTTTGTTTTTTTAAAATTAATTTCTTGTTATATTATAATTGTTTCATTTCCCCTGATTGGTCCCCCCTGCCCCACTCACCCCATCCTCTTTCCTTTCAATGCCCCCCTTGTTGTCCATGTCCATGGGTAATTCATGTTAGCTCCTTAGCTAAACCCTTGCCCTCCCCGCACCCCTCTGGTCACCATCATTCTGCTCCTTGTTTCTATATCCTGATTCCTTTCTGCTCGTTTGTTTTGTTCATTAGTTGCCTGTACTGGGTGAGATCATACATTATTTGTTTATTGCCATCTTAGCCCAGGGCTTCTTAAACTATCATACCCCACTAGCCTCCTGGGGGCCTGTTAAAACACAGTTTCTGATTCAGAATGTCCCTGACTCTGTATTTCTAAAAAGATTCTTGGTGATGCCTGGGCTGCTGCTCTTCAGAGGACATTTGGGTAAAGCTTAGAAGAGGAAGAGGTTTTCACAAGCTGTTTCTCCAGCACTCCCCAGAGAGAGGGCACACTGGCATGAAAGTGGTTTCTGCTTGGCAGCGATTTCTATGCAGTTGTCATGGCCTGTTATTGAACAAAGTTCTTCAGTAGTAGACAAGGACAATTCTTGGGCCATCATAGCTTACATGAAAGAGCCTTAATGGCCCACTCATCCTAATTCTTGAGAAGGTTTTGCCTCCTGAGAAGGCACTAGACTTGACCTGGACAGCAGTTCTCTTGCTCCACTCAAAATTAATAAGCAGACCTTATGAGTCAGGGTGCTTTGGGTATGTAACCCTGGATGAAATGATAAAATAAAATTGAGTTTCTGAAACTGAACTAGAGAAATTAGCCATCTAGACCTGTTGTGAACTTCACCAGGCACCGGGAAGATCGGGTGAACACCCAGTCGCAGCCGACTCTGCTCTTGGCACCTCTCCTGCAGACGGGGCCAAGGCTGCAGTAAAGGCAAGATTTTTCATAAACAATCAAACACTAATACCAACCACCACAAACAAACAAGATGTCTTACTGAGAAACTAATAGGAAACAAATACTGAATCACTACTACCCCCGCCCCAACTCACACACTCATAAAATATGAAATAAGCAGATGACAGAGTGTGCATTTGGGAACTTAAGTTTGGAATCTAGTTAAAGGTCAGCTTGAGTGGGGTACCAGCCTTGACCTGCTTTCTCCTCTCTACTTCTGTGAGTTAGAAAAGAGAGGTGGCTCCCAGGCAAGGACATTCACTCTTGGAACTACAGAGTCAGGGCTGGCTTAACACAAGTGGCATTGTTGGCCCTTGCCTGGGAACGGGCTCTCAAGATTATCTTTTCTGCCCAGCATAGTCCTGACCTGATGTGTCCCTGGTGCGTTCTGGCCCTCCCCAACAGACTGGGACTCTGGTCAGGATGGCACTGAGCTACGTAGCCCCTGATTCCTCCCTAAAGGCCCAGTCCCTCTGCACCAAGCCCACAGGCACTGCTCCAGCCTGTCTGGATGTCTGTGTGGCTAACTCCTAGAAGGCCCCTGTCCTGACCCATTTCTCTCTGGCCTCTTAGTGCAGTCACTGGGCTGGATCACAAATGACCCTAAACCAACATCTTGCCTTGGTGCAGGGGCACCTGTCTGGTGCTTGCCTGCATGACCTAAGCGCTGTCTGTCAGAGAGACTGTATTACCTGTCCTGTTTCTAAGTTGGGCCTACTTCAGGGTCATCTGTTAAGTCCCTACTCCCTCTCTGAAAGTTACCTCTGATTTTCCACTTGTTCACAGAATAAGTAGAGTGAGTCAGTGAATGATGAGTCTTTATGGGTTCATAGTCCCATTCTTCTCACCTTGTTCCCAGGGGTATTTGTCAAAAGTTTACAGGGAATCTACTGTGTCAGGTGCTGTGTTGAATCCTGGTGATAAAGAGCTGTCTTAGAGGACTTCTCATGGATTCTCTGATGACTTATCTGTCTTCCAGAAGCCTGTCATTCCACTTCTACGACATCAAAAGCCTTTGAAACATTAAGATAAGCACCCTTGTTTCATATTAAATATTACTTAAAACAAATAGCCAGCACAAAGCATCCATAGAGGCACTCCAAGAATTTTTGTAAAAACTCTTTGCAAGAATTTTACCTATTTGCAAGAATTTTTCTAAAAACCATCTAGATAGTAGATGTGTAAATGCCATGAATTATCTGAGAGACAGTATGTAATGAATTAAAGGTCAGGTACCCACATGATCCCATCTGGATCTCTACAAAGGCATTCCTTCTGCTCACTATACAAGTACCAATGTGTGTTTCTTTTTCTCTCTCTCCCCCTCCCTCCTTCCCTCCTTCTTTCCCTCGTCCTTCTCTGCCAGGTCTTTATTTTCAAGTGCCTGCTGGATACTTCCACCTGGATGACCCACTCAAATTTAACCTACCCCAAAGAGAACCCAACATGTCCTCCCCAAGGCTGGTACTCCTGCCTTTCTTCCTTCCCTGCTTAGGATACTACTTTACACATTAAGGGGACAGTCCCGACATCCTGAAGACTCTTCTCATAGGTACCTAGTAGATGCTAAATAAGTGTTTATTGGATGGGGTTCCTTTGTGACTAGCTCAGATGAAACCTGTTTGTTTATTGGATAACTTCTTCTGCCCTGAGTTAGAGAGAAAACTAACTGGATGCTAACTGACTAGCAGCTAATAGGTTCCAGCATCTCTGTTTTTAAAAAAAATCAAAGCTCAATTGGGAGGGTTTCAAGTGTCCACAAAGAAGGAAAAGAGATATTGACACCTCCTGTCCTTGTGGACAAAGAGTGAAGATTCATCTTGGTCTGGCTCCATATAACTTGTTGACCTGTGTTGAACAATGGCTTCTCTGCAAAGCACCACGCAGAACTGAGCTCTGAGGAGGAGGCTGAGCATACCAAACAAAAACATGTTTCCAGAATTATGGGATGTATATATAAGTGCATCAAAAGTGGTTTAGAGAAAAAAACATAACACTACTAGGTAATAAATAATTGAGGAAACTGAGTGTGAAGGATATCCAGGAACTCTGTGCTATCTTCAAAATGTTTCTAAAAACCTAATGTTCCAAAAAAATAAAGTCTATTTAGAAAGAATAAAGATTAAAGAAAAATGACATAAAAAGTGAGTTGTTAAAAGTTCAGGCGTTGCTTATAGACACATTTTTCCTGGGTTAGGCACGTCTCTCCGTACTGTATCAGGCTAGGGGAGTGCCATAGGGGAACACCCTCCCGACTCCTTGCGGCCCACCCTGCTAAGCTCCTGTCCTGTAGAAGAATCAGCTAGCTACAGCCAGCCTGGGTCCACGTAACAGATTTCTTGGAAGGCTGTTGAGGAGGTCTGGGCAGAGACAGGGTGTAAAGGATGCACAGGGCAAGATTGAGTGTGTAGCTTTGGCTCAAGGGCCTTTTCTTCCTATGTGCCACTGTTCCTGTGCAGAGCTTTCCCTCCCTTCACACAGCCAAATATTAATCTGGTTTAGCCTGATGAACTCTAATGACCCCACCCTGATGACTACCTGAGACCCTCCCCCCACCCCAACAAAAGTCCACAATCCCCAGGCAGGTGCCTGCTGGCCTTGGTGTACCCTGAGACTTTTGCTTAGGGGCCTCAGACTGGTGCTGAGCTTGAATCTGTTTTACCCTGGTGAACACCACTTGCCCCAAACTATGACTCAGAACCTGCCTCATGCTACTTATTTATTGCCAGGGGCTTTTTCAGTGACTAAGCCAAAGGGGCAGCCAGCAGGTGGAGGAGAATTTTGGGGTGACTTGGGCCGTTTTCCTGACCTGCCCCAGGTTGGTACTGGCGGAAGCTTGCTTAAACTTGATCCATTCCACATGGACCGAAGCCCAGCAAAAGTGGCCACCAACCATAGATCACTTTGTAGCTTCTAACACATATCCAACAACAACAAACAGAGCCCTATGTGAGTAGGAGGAAAAAAATAATAAAGATAGGAGTAGAAATAAATAAAATAGAAGCTAAAAAAATACAAAAGGTTAGTGAAACTAAGAGCTGGTTCTTTGAAAAGATAAACAAGATTGATAAACCTTTATGTTAAAGGCTCATGAAACAAAAAGGAGAGCACGAATAAGCAAAATCAGAAATGAAAGAAGTGACAACTGACACAACAAAATGCAAAGGATGTAAGAGAATATTATGAACAACTATATGCCAACAAATTGGACCATTTGGAAGAAATGGGTAAATTCCTAGAAATATACAATCTTCCAAAACTGAATAAAAAAGAAACAAAAGCTGAACAGACCAATTACAACCAACTATATCGAAGAAGACGACAAACTCACTCCCAATGAGCAAAAGTCCTGAACTGGATGGCATCACAGGTGAATTTTATCAACCATTCAAAAAAGAACTAATACCTATCCTTCTTAAACTATTCCAAAAAATTCAAGAGAAGGGATGACTCCAAAGTTCATTTTACAAGGCCAGTACTATCCTAATTCCAAAACCAGATAAAAACACTAAAAAGAAAGAAAATTGTAGGCCATATTCCTGATGAACACAGTCATAAAAAATCTCTACAAAATGTTAGCAAACCAAATCCAGTAATACATTGAAAAGCTCATACACCAATATCAAATGGGACTAATTTCTGTGAGGCAAGGTTGGTACAATATCTCCAAATCAATCAACATGATATACTATATTAACAAAATAAAAGATAAAAATCATATGATCATATCAACAAATGCAGGAAAAACTTTTGACAAAAGTCAGCACCATAAAAACTCTCTGCAAAGTGGGAATAGAGAAAACATACCTCAACATAATAAAGGCCATATATGACAAACCCACAGCTAACATCATACTCAATGGGAAAATAAAAGTGGACAAGGTTGTCATTTTCCCTACTTTTATACATAGCAACCAGAAGACAAGAAGAATGAAAAATTGAAATGATAATGTAAAACAGTCATTATGTACAAATGACATAATATTGTAAATAGAGAATCCTAACAATTCTAACAAAAATACTAGTGGAATGGATGAATAAATTCAGTAAAGTATCAGTATACAAAATAAATACCCAAAAATCAGTTGCATTTTTATACATCAATAATGAACAATAAGAGGGACTTCTGGCCAAGATGAAGGTGTAGGTAGACACATTGCATCTTGCTCTACAACTAAGAAGGAATACAACTATCTCAAAACTGGAAACAATCAGAAAATCCAGAAAAACAGCTGCATGGAAGTCCAAAAATTATATAAAGAAGGAATACTCATCCAGGCAGATAGGAGGGGCAGGGCTGGGACAGAGATGATGTGGTGTGTGGTGCCAGGACAATAGCTTTGGCACGTTGGTGGAAAGTGCAGTCACACACTATGAAAGTAGGGAGGGACACCTGGGGAGTCCTCCCAGCACCAGACCAGACTGTGAAGTTCATGGCTCCAATGCCTGGAGATGAAGAGGGGGACAAAGCCTTATTTCTTCAGACTGTGACGATCAATGTCAGTTGGGGTGGAAGAAGAAACTGCCAGTCTCTCAGTAGAATCTGCTTGTTTAGAGGCCTCCAGGGTTCTAGAGTGTCTGAAGACCCACCCAATCTGAGAGCCATCACCAGGGCAACAGCTTAGAGAGGTGCCAGTCCTATATGGGAAGTGGGAGAAGTGCCTTGAAAGGAGGTGAATTCTGATTAAGCGGCATTGTACCCTCTCAGACGCCTCCCCCACATATAGCACCACAATCTGGTAAAAGGAGTTTCCTCGAACTGATGAATACCTAAGTCCTCACCTCTTACAACATAAGTGATGTGACAGCTTTACCTAAGACACAGGCAAATACAGGACTCTGTCAAGTTGAGGAGACAGAGAAGTATGGCCCAAAAGAGGGAACAGATTAAGGTTCCAGGGGGAGAACTAAGCAATGAGGAGATGGCCACCCTAATAGTCATAGAGTTCAAAACATTGATGATAAAGATGTCCACAGACTTGACAGATATGTTTGAGCATGGCAAACACATAAGGAAAGAAGAAAAGGTTATGCTAAGTGAAACAAAGGAAAATTCACACAAAACCAAAGTTGAGGGGAAGGAAACCAGAGTTCAAATCAATGATGTGGAGCATAAGGAAAAAACAAACAGTCAACCAATACAGAATGAGGAAAAAAGAATTGAAAAAAACAAGGAGATGTTTAAGAACCTCTGGGACAACTTTAAATATGCAAATATCTGAATCATAGGGGTGCCAGAGAGAGGAGGAAGATCAAGAAGTTGAAAACTTATGTGAAAAAACAATGAAGAAAAACTTGCCTAATTTGGTGAAGGGAACAGACATACAATCCATGAAGCACAGAGAGCCTCAAACAGGCTAGACCCAAAGAGGACCACACCAAGATACATAATTAAAATGCCAAAGGTTTAAAGGTAAAGAGAGAATCTTAAAAGCAGCAAGAGAAAAGAAGAGAGTTACTTACAAAGGAGTTCTTATAAGATCATCAGCTGATTTCTTAAAAGAAACTTTGCAGGCAAGAAGGGCCTGGCAAGAAATATTCAAAGTGATGAAAAGCAAAGACATACAACCAAGATTACTCCATCCAACAAAGCTATCATTTAGAATGGAAGGGCAGATAAAGTGCTTCCCAGACAAGGTAAAACTAAAGGAATTCATCATCACCAAGCCCTTATTATGTGAAATCTTAAAGACACATTTAAGAAAAAGAAGATCAAACCTATGAATGTTAAAATAGCAACAAACTTACAACTTCAACAACAGAAACTAAAAATATAAAAACAAAAGCAAACAACCAGAATAGGATCAGAATCATAGGTATGGGGATCATTTGGAAGGTTATCAGCTGGAAGGGGGAAGAGGGAGAAATGAGGAAATGGTGCAGGGTTTAAGAAGCATAATTGGTAGGAACCAAATAAACAGGGAAAGTTAAGAATAATATAGGAAAGGGTAAAGCCAAAGAACTTATTTGCATGACCCATGGACAAGGTGGGTGGGATTGGTGGAGAGAAAGGGGGTACTGGGTGGAGGGGAGCAAAAAGAAAAGAAATTGGGGCAACTGTAACAGCATAATCAACAAAATACACCTTAAAAAACAATAATGGAGCCCCGGTTGGTGGCACAATGGATATGGTGCCGACCTGTGAACCCAAGTCACTGGGTTCCCAGCCAGGGCACATAACCAGGTTGCAAGCCAGGTCTCCAGCCAGGTCCGTGGCTGGAGGCAGGTGAAAGGCAACCATACATGGATATCCTTTTCCCTCTCTGCCTCTCTCCCTTCTCCTCTCTCTAAAAAATAATAAATAAGTAAAATATTTTTTAAAAAAACAATAAAGAACTAGAAGAAAGAGAAACTAAAAAGACAATTTCATGGGGAGGGGGACAGAGGGGAGCAAAAAGGGGATGAATGTAATACAACAACAATAAAATTTTTTTAAAAATTTCATTCACAATTGCATCCCCCCAAATTGCATGCCCTGGTTGATGTGGCTCAGCAGACTGAGTGCTGGACTGCGAACCAAATGGTCATTGGTTCAATTCCCAGTCAGAGCACAGGCTTGGGTCATAGACCAGGTCCCTAGTTGGGGACACTCAAGAGGCAACCACACATTGATGTTTCTCTTCTTTTCTTTCCCTTCCTGCCCTTCTCTCTAGAAATAAATAAATAGGCCCTGGCTGGTGGCACAGTGGATAAGGTGCCAGCCTGAGAACCGAAAGGTCACTGGTTCGATTCCCAGCCAGGGCAACAAAACCAGGTTGCAAGCCAGGTCTCCGGCCAAGTCTGTGGCTGGAGGCAGGTGAAAGGCAGCCGTACATTGATGTCTCTCTCCCTCTCTGCCTCTCTCCCTTTCCCTCTTTCTAAAAATAATAAATAATAATAAAAAAGGAATGACTTCTAAATTTCTAAAAATATATATAAATAAATAAAAGCTTAAAAAATAAAAGAGTGAGATTTTCAATAAAATGTTTTTTTTTCTTTTAAGTAAATACTTAGGGGTAAATTTAACCATAATTTTCAGACCTATACTTGGAACATTAGGGGACACTGAAGAAAGAAATTGAAGAGAAAAAGGGGGTTGGGGGACTAGTGAGAAATGTGAAGAGATTGAGAAGCACAAATTTTAGTTGCAAAATAGTCATGGGGATGTGAAGTACAGCATAGGAAATATAATCAATAACATTGTAATAACTGTGTACACCTTGTACAGCGTTGGTGAGAAGGCAGATTGGTGCAGCCATTGTGGAAAGCAATGTGGAGGGTCCTCAAAAAATTAAAAAATGGAACTGCCTTATGACCTAGTGATTCCTCTTCTAGGTATATATCTGAAGAAACCCAAAACACTAATTTGAAAGAATATATTCACCTCTATGTTAATTGCAAGATTATTTACAATAGCCAAGATTTGGAAGCAACCCAAGTGCCCATTGATAGATGAGCAGATAAAACAGGTGTGTGTGTGTGTGTGTGTGTGATGGAATATAAATTGGCCATAACAAAGAATAAACTCTTACAATTTGCAACAGCATGGATAGACCTATGAGTATTATGCTAAGCAAAATAAGTCAGATAGAAAAAGTCAAATACCATATGCTTTCGCTTGTATGTTGAATCTAAAGAGCAAAATAAGCAAGTAAAATAAAAATATACTCATAGATATAGAGATGAGACTGAAGGTCTCATAGGGGAGGGATTTGGGGGGGGTGCTGAGTGAAAAAAAGTGAAGGGATTAAAAATGCAAATTGGTAGTCACAAAATAGCCACAGGAATATAATGTACAGCATGAGGAATAAAGACAATAAATAGTATTGTAATAACTATGTAGGGTACCAGGTGGGTACTTGCTATATTGGGGTGACCCTTTGAAAGGCATGATTGTCTAACCACTAGGCTATACACCTGAAACTAATACAAAATAATATCAAATGTAAATTATAATTTTAAAAATGTATAATAAATACAAAAGCTGAAACTTAAGGCAAGAGGCGCTTGCTGGGCATTCATTAGACAAGGACTTCTGGGAGTTTAGAGGAGGGAAGTCTGTAATCAGGGAGATCTAGAGGGACTCCTAGAAGAAACAAGAACTTGGGATTCTTGAAGGACAAGCTCAGCAGGCTGCAAGCACTTTGATATCCTGGAGCATAAGTATTGAAAAGAGTTCATAGACAAAAAGAATGCAACTTTGGAATCAAATGAGCCTAGGCTGGAACTCAACTTAAACTAAGACTTTAGAGACTTATCTCTAAGTGTCTTAAACTCTCTAAATCTCAATGATTCTTATCTATAAAATGGGAATAATGGTCTCGGAGCACAGTTTTAAATGAAATAATGCATGTAAAGTGTTTAGCACAGTTGTAGTCACCTAGAAGGATTCAAAACATGTTAGCTGCTGCTGACGCTGCTGTCAAAGCTCCAGGTCAGAATGACTCCTAAACTAACTGCACCCCGGGTTTCTTTAAGCATCTCACTCTCGGCTCCCGCTCAGATCAGATGGCATTTGTTCCCCTGTCCTGACTTTCTCCCCTGACTTACAGCACACTTCTTCTCCACAGCCTCCACATAGGCTCATGAAGCTTCCCATTATGACATCAACCACCATGTCATAGGCCTTTTTCCTCTCCTTCAGATAATTTCTTATTCTTTTTGTCTCTCCTGGTCACTGATTATGGCTTCCCTATCTCTTTTCCTACACTGGTCCTAATACCTGTTAGTCCCACTGGGTCTCGTTAAAACTAACACTACAAATGCCATGTTCATTGGCCTGTATCACAGCTGTAAGTATATTTTTATCCTCACCCAAGGAAATTATTTTCATTGATTTTTAGAAAGAGAGGGAGAGAGAGAGATGTTAGAAAGAAACATTAATCAATTGCCTCTTATGTACTACAACTCAACTGGAGTTCAAACCCACAACCTAGGTATGTGCACTGACTGGGAGCAACTATAACATTTTGGTTTACAGGATGGTGTTCCAACCAACTGAGCCACATGGACCAGATCACTGCTGTATCTTAAGATTCATCTACAGTTGGACTTCAAAGTTAATAATCAGAGGACCATCTTATCCTATGACACTTTAACCAAAATGTATAGTTTTTCTGCTTACAAACAAAATTTAAAATGATAGCTAAGCATTTTCAGATAAATATAAATCATATCTGTAGTTCCTAATAGAATGGTACCACCTGGTTTTTTGGAAAGGGGTACAGAACATACATGACCTGGGGGAACCTCACATGAGAGGTTTTGAGATGATCAGTTTAGCAAGAACCTTTCCCCTGTGTGACATTGTCCTTTACTATTAGCAGAATGTGATGTCCTTGGACACCTGGTGTTTATAAGGAGAGACTAATAAAATTAATCGATGTGTTCTTATCACCCTCCCAGGCACACCCTTACTTTTCTGTGGTTTCCCATGGCCTTGGAGCCATCAGAGAAGTAACAAACAAGATTAGCAGAGGGCCATAAATTTAGATCCTGGGTCATTTTAGCTGAAAAGATCCATCATAGTAAGAACTCTCATTCATTGCTGCTGAGAATGTAAAATGGTAGAGCCACTCTGGAAGACAGGTTGGCAGTTTCTTATTAAAGTTAAAATTGTCTCACTATACAATCCAACAATCACAACCTTAGGCATTATTCAACTGATTTGGAAACTTATGCCCACACAGAAATCCACATGTAAATGTTCAGAGCAGCTTTATTCATAAATTCCAAAAACTGGAAGCAACCAAGATAGTTTTCAAAAAGTGAATGCGGTGAATTCCAAAAACTCTAGGAAACAAATTGTGGTGCATTCATACAATGGAATACTATTCAGCAATAAAAAGGAATGAGCTATCAATTCATTCACAACATGGAAAATATTGCTAAGTAAAATGCATATGGTTAAGTGAAAGAAGCCAGTCTAAAAAGGCCACATATGCCCTGGCTGGTGTGGTTCAGTGTACTGAGCACTGGTCTATGAACCAAAGGGTCACCAGTTCAATTCCCAGTCAAGGCACGTGCCTGGGTTGTGGATCAGGTCCCCAACTGGGGACATACCAGAGGTGACCACACATTGCTGTTTCTCTTCCTCTCAATCTCCCTCCGAATCTCTAAAATAAATAAAATCTTTTAAAAGGCCACATACTATATGATTCCATTTATAAGACATTTTAGAAAAGAAAAAAATTACAGAGATAAAAATACATCACTGGGTCTTCTGGTCAAGATGGTGATGTAGATAAACATGCTATTTGCCTCCTCACATAACCACATCAAAATTACAACTAAACTACAGAACAACCATCATTCAGAATTGCCAGAAACTGAGCCAAATGAAAGTCCTATGACTGCAGAATTGAAGAAGAAACCACATTGAGACTGGTAGGAGGGGCAAAGACCCAAAACAGGCTGGTCCCATACCCACCTGTGGCAGATAAAAATAGGGAGGGGTACCTCAGGATCAAGGAGCGTTCTCGGCCGAACATCAGGCCCTCCACCCAAGGGTTCTGGTGCCAGGAAGAGAATTCCCCATAACTTCTGGCTGTAAAAACCAGTGAGGATTGAGGCTGAGGGGGATAGAAAGTTCTGGAGTCCTAGATAGTTGCTCTTAAAGGGCCTGTGCCCACAGTTCTAGCTCCAGGGAAAATAGAGCCATATTGCTTCTGATTATGAAAATCAGTGGAGATTAGGGCAGAGAAACTGTCAGTCTCAATCAGCTAGCGGCATTGTTCCTTCTCAGGCTGCTCCCCTACATATAGTGGCACAATGTGGTGAAACTGGTGGCCCTGAATGGACAAATTCCTAAGGCTCCACCACCTACAATGTAACAAGTGTAACAGAACTATCTAAGACACAAAAGCAAGCACAGAAACCAGTTAAGCTGAGGAGACAGACAAGTATGGCCCAAAAGAGAGAGCAGATCAAGGGGCCAGAGGGAGAACTGAGTGACGAAGAGAGAGCCAACCTAATAGACGCAGAGTTCAAAACACTGGTGATTAAGATGCTCACAGACTTGACAGATATGCTTAAATGGAGCAAATGCAGAAAGGGAGAAGTGAAGGCTAGGCTATGTGAAAGAAAAATCTACACAAAACCAAGGGTGACAGAAAAACAAACTGGGGTTCAAATCAATGATTTGGAACATAAGGAAGAAGCAAACAACTAGTACAGAAAGAGGAAACAAGAGTTGAAAAAATGAGGAGAGGCTTAGGAACCTCTGGGAAAACTTTAAACATGCCAATATCCAAATTATAGGGGTGTCAGAAGAAGAGAAAAACAAAGAAATTGAAAACTCATGTGAAAATTAATGCAGGAAAACTTCCCTAATTTGGTGAAGGAAATGAACATACAAGTCCAGAAAGCACAGAGATTCTCAAATAAGCTAGACCAAAAGAGTACTACACCAAGATATATCATAATTAAAATGCCAAAGGTTAAAGATAAAGGAAGAATCTTGCCTTGAATAGTGGCACAGTGGGTAAGGCACTGGCCTGCAAACCCAAAGGTTGCTGGTTGGATTCCCAGCCAAGGCACACATATCCAGGTTGCAAGCCAGGTATCCAGCCAGGTCTGTAGCTGGAGGCAGGTGAAAGGCAACCATACATTGATGTCTCCCTCCCCCTCTGCCTCTCCCCCACTCTGCCTCTCCCCCTATCCCTCTCTCTAAAAGTAATAAATAAAATCTTGAAAAGAAGAAAAAAAAAAAGAGAGAATCTTAAAAGCAGCAAGAGAAAAGAATTACCTACAGTTCCTATAAGATTATCATCTTATTTCTCAAAAGAAAATTTTTAGACAAGGAAGGCCTGGCAAGAAGTATTCAAAGTGGTGAAAAGTATAGACCTAAAACCAAGATTACGTTAACCAGCAAAGCTATCATTTAGAATGGAGGGGCAGGTAAAGTGCTTCCCAGATAAGGTAAAGCTAAAGGAATTCATCATCACCAAGCCATTATGATATGAAATGTTAAATGAACTTACTTAAAAAGAGATAAAAAATTATGAACATTGAAAAGGCAACAACAGAGGGGAGCAAAAAGGGGATAGATGTAATACAACAACAGTAAAATTTTTTAAAATTAAAATAAATAAATAAATAAAAAGGCAACAAGTCCTGGCTGGTGGCTCGGTGGATAGGTGCCAGCCTGTGAACCCAAAGGTTGCTGGTTCGATTTCCAGCAAGGGCACATAACCAGGTTGCAAGCCAGGTCTCCAGCCAGATCTGTAGCTGGAGACAGACCATACATTGATGTTTCTCTCCCTTTCTTCCTCCTTCCCTGCCCTTATCTCTAAAAATAATGAATTTTTTAAATCTTAAAAATAAATAAATAAAATAAAAGACAACAAGCTCACCACTATCAACAACAGAATCTAAAAATGAAAACAGAAACTAAGCAGACAGCCAGAGAGGGAGCAGAATAAAAATATGGGGAACATTTGGTGGGGTGTCAGCTGGGAAGAGGTTGGGGAAGAAGAGGGTAAAGATGAAGCAATTAAAAAGCATAGTTGATGGGTGCAGAACAGACAGAGGGATGTTAAGAATAGTATAGGAAAAGGAAAGCCAAAGAATTTACATGCATAACTCATGGACATGAACTAAAGCGGATAGGATTGCTGGAGGGAGGGGTTGCTCGGTGGAGAGGAGCAAAAGGAAAAGAAATTGGGACAAATGTTAAACAGCATAAACCAATTAAAAAAAAAAAGAATAGCATAGGAAATAAAGAATCTAAAGAATTTACGTGCACGACACATGGACATGAACTTGGGGTGGATTGCTGGAGGGAGGGGCATATTGGGCAGAGGGGGCAAAGAGAAAAATTGGGACAACTGTGATAGTGTAATCAATAAAACATACTTTAAAATTAAAAAATAAAATGACAATCAATGCTTAACTATCAACAACTGAATAAAAAAAAAACAGTATAAACTAATAAGGCAGACCCAAAACACAATGATAGATACAGAGGATGTTGCGATGATTGCCAGTTAGAAAGGAAATTGGGGCGATGGGCTAAAAAAGTGAAGGGGTTAAGAAATACAAATTGGTAGTTACAGAATAGTCATGGAGATGTAAAGTACAGCATAGGAAATATAGTCAATAATAGTCTAATATTGTAACTTTGGTGTCAGATAGTGCGAGATTTATTGGGACAATCACTTATTAAGTTATGTAGTGTCTAATCATTGCAGTGTACAATTGCAACAAATATAATTATGTCATTTGTAATTGAAAATAAAAATGAGTTCAAAAATATAAGAAATATATCACTGGTTGCCAAGGATTTGGAAAGCGGGCATGGTTGAATAGGTGAACTATCTTTTAGGGCAGTAAAACTATTCTGTATAACACATGGGACTGTATTTGTCAAAAACCCATAGAACTTTACAGCATAAAGATCCAACCATAGTGTATGCAAATAAAAAAATAAGTGGGGAAAGCCTAGAGAAGGACACAGACTGCATTTTTTAAAAAGTCAATACTATTGCCTTATCAGATGTGGCTCAGTGGGTTGGGTGTCATCCTGCTAACCAAAAGGTCATCAGTTTGATTCCTAGCCAGGACACATGCCTGGGTTGCAGGCTAGGTCCCAGCATGGGGACACGTGAGAGGCAATAGATAGATGCTTCTCTTGCACATTGATGTTCTCTCTCAATCCTTTCCCCTTCCTTCCCCTCTCACTAAAAATAAATAAATACAATCTTAAAAAATAAAATGAAATAATCTAACTCATTAAAATGTATGATATATGATATAACATCACTGAAAGGAGTGGAGAAAAAGTGTTAACTCAGTGACTTTGGAGCTAAATGGAGACTATAAGACTTAAAAAAGAGGGAAAAAAAAGGAACTGCACATAAACACTGTAGTCTAATTGACAAAATTGTTACCCATGGGGGGATGCGTTAACAGTTCTGAAACTGCTACACACATACACTGATTGAACAAGTAAGTAAATGGATGCCAGATATTGGGAGTAGGACTTTTCACTCCTGGAGTGTGAAGTCACAGATAAGCAAAAGGGAAAGAAAGAATAAATCATATAATAATACTAGATTAGGGTTGAGACATCAGTATGAACTTGTGTGTGTATATATATATATATATATACACACACACAGATTAGTATACATGTTTAAAAGTAATAGAAAAAGTTAACAAAACCAAAAGTGGTCCTTTGAAAGGATCAATAAAGTTAACAAAACTTTAGCTAAGCTGACCAAATTTTAAAAAGAAAATATTCACTCAAAATATGAAAATCAGGAATGAAAGAGAGAACATCACTACCAACTTTACAAAAATAAGAAAGATTATAAAGTAATAGTATGAACAACTGCATGCCAACAAATTAGATAACATATGTGAAATGGGCAAATTCCTAGGAAGATGCAAATTACTGAGACTGACTCAAGAAGAAATAGAAAATCTAAATAGAGCTATAACAAGTAAAGAGATTGAATTAGTAATTTTTTAATTTCTCACAAATAAAAGCCTGCCCTCAGCTTCACAGGCAGATTCTAACAAATATTGAAAGAAAAATGAATAATGATTCCTCACAAAGTTTTCCAAAAAAAAAAAAATAGAGGAAACACTTTTCAACTCATTCTATGAAGTCGGTATTATCCTGATACAAAAACCAAAGACTTTACAAGAGAAAAACAAAGTAATATCTCTTATGAATATAGATGCAAAACCCCTCAACAAGATACCAGAAAACTGAAATCTGCAGTTTTCTGAATTATATACATGACCAAGCAAGATTTATCTCAGGAATACAAGGTAAGGAAAAAATTAATTAAAAGTATCAAATTAGAAAGGAAGAAGTGGCCCTGGCTGCTGTGGCTCAGTGGATTGAGTGCCGGTCTGCTAATCAAATGATTGCCAGTTTGATTCCCAGTCAGGGCACATGCCTCGGTTTCAGGCCAGGTCCCCTGTTGGGGGTGTGTGAGAGGCAACCAACTTCTCTCACGCAACAAGGCTTCTCTCCCTCTCTGTCTCCCTCCCTTCCCTCTCTCTAAAAATAAATAAATAAAATATTTTTAAAAAAAGTAAAAAGAAAGCAGGCTCCTTTGAGAACTGGCTGGGGCAGATAGTATACAAGATAAGTCTGGAGCATCTGCCAGCTCCAGAAAGTAAGGAAGTACTTAAAGAATGAAATGATGACCTATGTCTATGGCACAGGGGCCAGCTGAAGGGGCTCCCCAATGCCACAGTTGAAACAATTTGAGCAACAAAGTAAGTAGCATAACCCTGGATTATAACCAAAAGTATAAAATAAATATCCATTAGAGCCTACTGATATGAATCAATGATAGACTTAATAAATAATTGGGAAAGCATAATCTCCTGTGCAAAAGAATTTCAAATAATATACAGGATGTAAATATTGTTTCATTAAGGAGATGGAGCATAACTCCACACCACTAGAGTTATGGACTATACACAGTAATTTCTTTCCAAACAATACAGTATGAAAAGTGGAGGGATAAAAGAGAAAACTTTACAAAGAGTACCACAAATAGGTGATCAGAATCAATATTAAAGCCCTGGCTGGTGTGGCTCAGTGGATTGACACCAGGCTGCAAAACCAAAAGTCGCTACTTCAATTCCCCAGCCAGCGCACGTAACCAGGTTGCAAGCCAGGTCTCCAGCCAGGTCCCCAGCTGGAGGCAGGTGAAAGGCCATACAGAGAGAAACCATACACTGATGTTTCTCTCCCTCTCTTCTTCCCTCCCTGCCCTTATCCCTAAAAATAATTAATAAAAATCTTTTTAGCCCTGGCTGGTGGCACAGTGGATAAGGCGCCGGCCTGAGAACCCAGGGGTCGCTGGTTTGATTCCCAGCCAGGGCACATGACCAGGTTGCGGGCCAGTCTCCAGCCGGCTCGGTGGTTGGAGGCAGGTGAAGGGCAGTCATGCATTGATGTTTCTCTCCCTCTCTGCTTCTCTCCCTTCCCCTCTTTCTGAAAATAATAAATAAAATCTTAAAAAAAAAAAAAATCTTTTTAAAAAATCAACACCAACAGTGGTAAATCATGTTGCTAGTACCCATGATATAATGTGACTAAAGTGGAACTTTACTTCTTCCATGCCCCATCCCAAGCCCCAATTTATTTATGAGGGAAGCATAAAATAAATCCCAAGTGAAGGACATTCCACAGAATGCCTCGGTAATTTGAACAGTACTCCTCAAACTGCCAAGTTCACCAAATACAAGAAAAATCTGAGAAGCTCCCATATTCTAAAGGAGCCTAAGGAGATATGATGACTACCTATAATGTGGTATTTGGATGAAATCCTAGAACTGGAACATTACATCAATTTTTTTTAAATCCAAATTAAGTATTGACTTTAGTTAAAAATAGTGTATCTGTATTGGTTCATTAGTTGTGATAAGTGAACCATAGTAATGTAAGGTGACAGCAGGAGAAGCTAGGTGTAAAGTATATGAGCAGTCTATAAGATCCTTGTAATTTTTCTGTAAATCAAAAATATTTTAAATCAAAAACTTACTTAAAAACATATATATGAATGAAATGGGTAATGGGGGTAAAAAGGTATAAACTTCCAATTATTAAAAAGAAAAAGTTGGGCATGTAATGTGGTGATTATAGTTAATAACACTGTACTGCACATTTGAAAGTTTCTAAAAAATGACATATACATATTATATAGACACATAGACACATAGTTGTAGTAGAAAAGAAACAGAAAAAAAATACCAAAATGTTAATAGCAGATAAATTTTTAAACTTTTTTCTTTTTTCTTTCTTTTTTTTTTTTTAAAGACTTTATTCATTATTTTTAGAGATAAGGGCAGATAGGGAGGAAGAAAGGGAGAGAAACATCAATCTATGGTTGCCTCCAGCTACGGACCTGGCTGGAGACCTGGCTTGTAATCTGGTTATGTGCCCTGCATGGGAATCGAATCAGTGATCTTTGGGTTTGCAGGCTGGCGCCTATCCAGCTAGGGCTCTTTTTCATTTAATCTTCCTTAATGAATATATATTACCTTGAACATTAAAAACTTTGTCATTGTATTTTCCAGCTTTATTGAAGTTAAGATGACAATGAAAATTATATATATTTAAGGTATACAACCTGATATACAGTACATATATATTGTGAAATGTTCACCACAATCAAGCTACTTAACATTATCTATTACCTCATAGAGTTATCATTTTCTCAATATCTACTTTGTAACAAGTTTCAAGAATACAACACAGTATGATTAACTATAATCGTATTGTTCAGAACTTATTCATCTTCCATAACTGAAATGTACCCCCTGACCAACATCTTCCTATTCCTTTCTCCCACAACTTTTTTTTAACATAAAAGAAAAATTATTTGTTTAAAAACTAATCTTGCTCTCTCCCTTCTGCTATATTATATCTATTTTATTATATAATTGGAAATGCATCTTTATCTTACATTGAATTTGATATAGATAATAGACAATAGATAGTTAACTTATACTGAACTCATCATGCCATTGGCCTTCATTGAGGGACAATATTGAAAAGTCACATATAACTCAATAAGGGCCTATTAAGGAAGATGGCTGTCACCATATCACACATAGTGTTCCTGTTACAAGAGGCTGGAAATTTTTAGTACCAGAAAAGGCTGTCATCCTGACCATGTGGATTGTTTCATTTTTGACACAATTTTAATAGCTCTTTTTCCCCCCTGAAATATAACATAGCCATACTAAAGTGCAAAGCCTTAAGTGTGCATCTTTTGAAACGTTAACTACCTCCTGGCTCACAACAGGGAGCATTACCAGCACCCTGAGCCTCCCCTTGCCCGTCTCCATCAACACCCTACCCACAAGTCACCACAATTCTAATTTCTGTCATTGCTTTTACTGCAGAGATATTGCTGTGACTCTTTTCCCTGATCATGGTTCTTTCTCTGCTGTAGCCCCAGGAAGTCAGAATCAACTCTGGGGCTCAATTCCAGCAACTGTGCAGGACTTCAGGGTGTGCATTTTCGAGATAGGGGCCCGACAGCCTGGTTTTATCTTATATTCTGCTCATTTTCAATAGGACTGAATTGTTAAAACAATAGACTTGGGGCCAGTCCAACCTTCTGCTTTGCCATTCGCCACAGGTGGGACCTGAGGATGCTTAACCTTGTTAAGTCTGTGTCCTTATCTGTAAGATAATAGTACCTACCTCACAGGGTTGTTCTGAGGACTGATAATCTGTGTAAAATAATTAGCCCAGTACATAGCCTTGAGCAGAACCTAATACGTGGTAGCCAACATGAGAATTTAAAAGTTGTATTTCTCGCTGTTCCACCTCAAATCCTCTTTTGGAATGAGATAGGGTTCAAGCAAATAGGATGACAAAACTCAGGTATTTCAGACTTTTCCCATGCACCTATCAGGAAACTGGAAATGTGATCAGAAGAGTGCTTGTTGGAATGAATTTAGGAAAAGGCAAGTCTGTCTCTGAAGATTCCCTGAGATTAAAGACACCTGCCTCACCCAAAGTCATGCTCTCCCAGCGGAAAGTTATTCCAGCTCAAGAGCTTCCTCCTGCGGGTCAGCTGAGGCCTGCATTCCACTGTAACCCAGGCCAACCTCTTCCAAACCTGCTGCCCTCCCTCCTGGCATGGGAAAATTCTGAGGGTATCTCTAGTCAGCTTCCTGTGTGCACATTATCCTCTTGGTCTGTTTCCCAAACACCCTACCTCCAACAGTTGTAAACATTGATTATTAAAGAACCCCATCCCTGACAGTCTGAAGTATTTGTCTTCATGATGGACATGTACCCTCCAAGTCCCCTGATAGGGCACTGTCTCTTTAGGGAAGCTTTTAGACTTGGTCATCTCTAAAAACTCATCAAAGTTAGAGACTGGAAGAAAACAAAGAAACAAAAAATCCAAATGTTGCCTCAACTCTTGCCCAAATTAAAAAAAAAAAATTAGCCCTGGCCAGTGGGTCAGTAGATAGGCACAGGCCTGCGAACCCAAAGGTTGCTGGTTCTATTTCCAGCCAGGGCACATAGTGAGGTTGCAAGTCAGGTCTCCAGCCAGGTCCGTAGCTGGAGGCAGGTGAAAGGCAACCATACATTGATGCTTCTCTCCCTCTCTGTCTCCCCACCTTCCCATCTCTCTGAAGATAATGAATGGAATCTTTAAAAAAAAAAAATTCAGTAACCCATAAAGGAGGAGCATCCAAATCAGACTTCTCAGAAGTACTTGGCATTGAAGTTGCTTCACTCTGAAAAGCTCTTGAGCAAAAACTGAGTTTTTCATTTTCCCTGTAAAGTCTCAAGTAAAGCAAACAGGAAAAATCCATTGTTTGCTATGGGTAAGAAAAGGTGCAAAAATCTTCAAGGCTAACAAAGATTTAAAATTTTAATAACCAGTTTGGGTTTTTAAAAAAGATTTTATTTTATTATTTTTAGAGAGAGGGGAAGGGAGAGAGGCAGGGAGGGAGAGAGACATTAATGTATGGTTGCCTTTCGGCTGGAGACCTGTCTTGCAACCTGGTTATGTGCCCTGGCTGGGGAATTGAACCAGCGACCTTTCTTTTTCTTTTTCCTTCTTTCTTTTCTTTTTTCTGTTTTTTTTTTTTTAAAGATTTTACTTATCTACCTTTAGAGAGAGGGAAACATCTATGTCTGAGAGAAACATCTATGTCCATCAGTTGCCTCTTGCATGCCCCCAAATAGGGACCTGGTCTGTAATCCAGGCATGTGTCCTGGCTGGGACCTGAACCAGTGAGCCTTCCCATTCGCAGGCCGGCTCAACCCACATAAAGTGTGAACATGTCTTTAAATGTATATTTTACCACTTTGGGTTTGGGAGGGCATAATCATAATAATAGTTATGCCCCATTGAGGCAAACTTTTCTCCTACGTATTTTGGGGGGTGCAGAGCAGGTGCTGCTAAGTCGGGGAGTAAGTGAGAGAAGCTCTCCTCTCCATGGAAATGGTTCATCCACTCGCCTCTGGTCTCTGTTGTCAGTTCTGGAGGAACCTGGATTTGGATCTATCCACCAAGCTCATCATGACTACATATTGTCAGGTGAGAAATGTTCTGATTTCCAACTGACACCATGCATGATGGACACCAAGTTTCACGCATAAAACTATTCTGGCCACCAACATTATTTTGGCTTTATTTTGATGTAACTTAACTTTTTTATTTGCTTCCACTCCAACCAGAATCACGTATTTGTTCACCTTTCTTGTATATGATCTAGAATATGCTTACTACTTAAATAGGATATCATATTAGTCATTCCTCTGTACTACATAGTTTATTATATATCAAAGTAGCTTTTCCTTCTTAAGGAGTAACTGGTCTGCAGTATCTCTACCTTGGTTCTCCTTTGTTGATTATTATAAGAAATACTTTTAGTTTTATGCCCATAATAACATGTATTGCCCACCCAGTTCCCTTGAACATCAGAACTGGGAAGAGAGATGCTTCGTGGCCATCCTGTTGCCTTCTATGATGTACAGATGCACAAACCTGGGTCCAGAGAGTCCCTTTGAAGAAGGGTATTTGCTGGTATAAAATTTTAGAAATGTTTTTGTTGTAAGGGTAACAATGCCTACTTTTTCTTCTTATGATTTTTTTCCCTAAAGACTTTATTCATTATTTTTAGAGAGAAGGAAGGGAGGAGGGAAGAAAGGGAGAGAAACATCAAAGTATGGTTGTCTTTCACCTGCCTCCAGCTATGGAGCTGGCTGGAGACCTGGCTTGCAACCTGGGTGTGTGCCCTGACAGGAAATCAAATCCATGGCTTTTGGGTTTTCAGGCCAGCGCCTATCCACTAAGGCACCAGCCAGGGCTAATTTTTTTAATGATAGCATCATCTCACATAGATACAGCAGGACTGGAATTTAACCGGATGGAGCAAAGGTTGCCAAACACAAGTCAAGGAAGGATAAGGTCAGAGAGAGGTCTAGGCTGAGGCAGAAAACCTGGGGTTCCATGCAGCTGGAACTGACTGAAAGGGAGCATGAGAAAACCCTTGGGGTTTGGAAATGTTATATATTTAGCTTTGAGTGGTGGGTACATTGGCGTATATCATAGTCCAAAAATCTCATCCAATAGAACAGTTAAGAATAGCGAATTTTATTTTATGTAAATTACATAACAATAAAAAAGAGTGAGCTTCAAAATAGCATATTTAATGTGATTTCATTTTTGTTATAAAAAAAGAAATATAAACATTTCACTTACACATGCTTAAAATAATTTCTGAAAGGACACATAAGATTTTATCAACAATGATTAACTCTAGGGAGTGGGCCAGGGAGAAACTTGTTTTTCATTTTATAGCTTTTTGTAATATTTTCCCCCTTTGAGCATATATTACATATATGTATATAATATGTATATGACATATACATATTACAAGTATATATATAATATACTATATATAGTGCATTTTTAAATGCCATATTTATTGTTTTAGGAATCTGGCTGTAAAGGCCTTTCAGAACCTCTGTTTAAACACATATAATAGTGACTTAAAAAAAAAAAAAAACTTTGCCTATTGAATAAGAAAAAACTCCCCTAAATATCTCTGTTCTACAAATTCAAACATAATAGACTATCAACTTCGAATGTTTTTTCTAGAGTAGCCCTGGTAGGCTTGTGGTAAGCCAATTGTTTGGACCTAATGACCCAAACACGGCCCAACAGATTGTAAGCATGTTCATACCTAGTTTTTGAATCATTTAGCCATATGGGTACATGCTTGTTGGTAAATATCTATCTCACCTTGTGAAAAAAGGAGGATGATCATAAGATCTTTAAAAAAAAAAAAAATTCTGGGCCATAGTAAATCTCTGTGGAAAAAGATAAGTAACAAAACAGAATCTCTACAAGCACTATAGGCTCACCACACCATCCCACTTTTTACAAGGTTCATTTCAAAGGCAGTGAGTTTAGGAATCCCCAAGACTACAGAACCAATAACAGCCTTTCTTTATTAGTGAAAACAATGACTCAGGAAGCTAGAAAATATGGTGTTTTCATTAACAGTAAATTAATAATTCAAAACATTAACAACCCATAATTTATTTCTCCCATACAGGACCTACTTCTAATTACACCCAGAGTGGATACTGGATAAAATCTTATAAAACTGAATGGAAAGAAGTAGCCTTGTTTGTAGTTCCTGTGTGAGTTTAGAGAGCACACATTGTCTATAACTTAGTAAAATAATAAAAACAAGTACCCAATCTTATATTATGTTAAAAAATATATGTATCTAGATGATTTAAAGACTTAAATATGAGGTGGGAATGCAGGCTGGTGCAGCCACTGTGGAAAACAGTATGGGGTTTCCTTAAAAAACTAAAAATGGGACTGCCTTTTGATCCAGCAATTCCACTACTTGGACTATACCCAAAGAATCCTGAAACACCAATTCATAAGAACCTATGCACACCTATGTTCATAGCAGCACTATTTACAATAGCCAAGTGCTGGAAACAGCCTAAGTACCCATCAGTGGATGATTGGATCAAAAAACTTTGGTACATTTACACAATGGAATTCTATAGAGCAGAAAGAAAGAAGGAACTTGTACCCTTTGCAACAACATGGATGGAACTGGAGAGTATTATGCTTAGTGAAATAAGCCAGTCAGTGAAGGACAAATACCATATGATCTCACCCATTACGGGACAATAATGAACAAAACTAACAACAAGCAAAACAGAACCAAGTATGTGAATACAAGGAATAGGCCTTCAGTGGTCAGGGGAACGGGGTAGGGGGGAGGGGGAGGTAGAGGCAAAGAAGGG
>PVIW01007671.1:0-69861 GCA_004026585.1 Noctilio leporinus
TGGGCTCTCTATTCTGTTCCATTGATCTATATGTCTATTCTTATGCCAGTACCAGGCTGTTTTGATGACAGTAGCCTTGTAGTATTGTTTGAAGTCCGGTATTGTGATTCCTCCTACCTTGTTCTTCTTTCTCAAGATTGTGGTGGCTATTCGTGGGCGTTTTTGGCTCCATATAAATTTTTGAAGTATTTTTTCTATTCCTGTGAAGTCTGTCATTGGTATTTTAATTAATGTATAATTCAATAGTAGGTTGATGTGGCAGTTGGTTCAGGCTGCTAAAACAAACTATAATAGACTGTGTGGTTTATAAACAACAGAAATTTATTTCTCAGAGCTGGGGAGGCTGGAAGGCCAAGGTCAGGGACCAGCAGGTTGTGTTCCGGCAAGAGCCACCTTCCGGCTGTAACCTGCCAACTTCTCCTCATATCCTCGCATGGTGGAGCTCAGAGAGGAAGCAAGCTGTCGCGTAGAGTCATAGGAGGAGACTGACGGCATCATGAGGGGTCCAAGCTCACGACCTCATCTAACCCTAATCTGCTCCCAAAGGCTCAGCCTCGTAACACCGTCCCAGAAGGGTAGGGCTTCACCATGTGAGGGTGGGAGACACAGACGTTCAGTCCATATCTGTCAGTGAGTGAATTCGCACCAACAAAAATGGTGGCCTAAGCCCCGCAAACAAATATCAATGCCAAAGCACATTCCAGAGCCCCTGTGTCTGAATATTTTTCTGCTCATTTGATCCGTTGCTCAAAGAAACATAAAGGAGAAAGAAACGGGTACTATCACATGGAGTCTGAGTTAGTTCAAGTTGGTTTCCTTCTTCCCGCCCCCTTCGGCTCTTCACTGAGCCCGCAGGACACGTTCCCCGCTGACCTGGTCCCCACGCAGCCGGGTGGGCGCTCCTGGCACGGGCCTTGCTCTCCGCGGGGCGGCTGAGTTCTTCCAAGAAGCAAATCTCATAGAGTCAGTTTCGGCTCAAAAATCTCGATGGCTACCACCCCGAATCTTGCTCAGCCATGCCCAGCCTGGCCTCTCCCCACGTCGGTGGCCCCATCCCTGTCACCCTCTGCATTCTGCTCTGGAGTAAGCAGCAGGGACCGTCTTTCACCCCATTGAAAACGTCCATCCCTGTAGGCTCCCCCGACCCCGAGGCCTTTCTCCTCCCACCTCCATCCAGTTTCACTCAGTTTCTCTTCTTTCTACTTCAGAAATAAGTACTTTGAGGGAGCCTTCGATGAGTTCCCCAACTTGGTCAAATACTTCTATGCCGGTTGACGGCGCCCTTTGAGTTTGGCCATTACAACCCTGGTAATTCTGCACCAGTAGTTTGTGTCTGGTTGATATTTATCTGCTCCATAAAAGCAGAGACATTATTTATTTTCATCCATCATCGTGTGTGCTGGGCTTCGCACAGTGCTGGCCCTTAGGAGCAGTTCATCAACAGTTTGTTTACTGATTTAATCACACAATTGGTTTTTAACAAGATAGTCTTATGTTCCCTTTACACTTTTGCTGAAAGGAGCTTATTCTAAACCACATCAAAAGCACACCCCAATCTACTGATATTGATGTCATGTATAATGCATCTGAAACGTGTTACATATTTATGGGCACAGCCTTGCGAGTATGTGCAGATGCACACGAGCACATATGTACACACAGTGCACAGGCAGGATTTCAACGTCCTCTGACCAGTCCCTGCAGAGCCTGGTTCTGTGTAAGTCAAGTGATAGTGCTGACAAGGCCAGCATGGGCTCCCTGCATGAAAGACTGTCCCGTTGATCCCAGCGTCTCACAGGCCTTGTCATTCAGACCACAGCCTGTGTGGCGTAGCCTGTCCTTTGCTTGGAACATGCCTCCTCTGGGAGAGATTTCCTTCAATGACATGCTTTGGAATTACTGCTGCCCTTTTATGACTTTTATGCCTCCTTCTTCCTCCAGTTTATTACTCTGTCTTTCCCCACTAGAAAGCAAGTCATTTCCTCCATTTTATGAGCCTCAAACCTGGATTTCTCACTCATAATTAATTGGTGCACAGGCCTAGCTCAGGGCTAAAGTGACGGTGCTCTGGGGGATGGGTAGGTCCCGCTTCGTTTCAGGTGGACTTAAGAATGACAGGGTGACTGACAATAATTTAAAAACTGCTTGCCACATAAGTGCATGGACTTTACATTTACCAGGAGAAACATTACAAACAATGTCTTTCCTTCTACTTCAGACATCACATCGCCCCATGTTGTGCCTGATGACAGATGAAGAAAACTGTCACTTATGCCCGCTTCTTCTCCATTATCCTCCTCATTCTCCTATTTTTCCTGATGTTTCTAGCAAATTAAAATGCATATTTATTTCTTATTTTCCTTTGTGTTCTAACAAAAATGAAAATATTCTTTTCTTTCTGCCTGGGTCTTTCTTTCTGGGCTTGAGTAGAAATTGTCCTGCAGTTTCATTGGATATAATTTCTTTCTTCACAACCCTCTCCCCAATCCCTCTGTGCTGAATTCTCATGCAGAGCTGGGGTCCATCCTGAGCTGGAAGATGAGTCTCAATTTGAAATATTTTTTGATGGACTGTACGAATCTGTGCTAAGCATGTAGGTGCTGGAGAATATTCATAGAGTCAACAAATGTCTAAGACTACTTCTGTCCGAAAGGAAAAACTGGTTCGGTTTTATCACTTCCCCTAAGGTACTTTCCTGGTTTGACTTTGTGTTGAATGGGGCTAGCTCAGTTATTCGAGTTTGGTGGCTCCTATCGGTGAGCTTTCACTACACAAGTCATAGTCATCTCGAATGCAGCGGTTAGAAACAACGGACACGCGTTGCTTCCCACGGTGCTGTGGGTGAGCTGGGAAGCTCATCTGTTCGGCGCAGGTGCAGCTAGGACAGGGCTGGGCGTCCTCACTCCTCCCTGGGGTGCAGTGTGTGCAGGCTCCTTTCTTCTCTCTCAAGGCTCCTACCTACACCCCAGGCTAGTCCAGGGCTCTAGATGTGATGACCGAAAGGCCCCCAGCAGCATGAGATGGAAGACCCAAAGCAAAGGCACTTTTTAAGTGTCTGCCTTTGTCATGTCTGCCACTGTTTCATTGTTCAAAGCAAGTCGCCTGGTCCAGCCCCGATCCCACGTTCTGCAGGTGCCTGGGCATAGGGAGGTGGCGATGGCCGGCATCTCGTAAACCATGCACCAGTGACATGTCGTGAAATTGTGAACTTTTAACAATTATGATGTACAGTAATGTAGTTCACGTCCTATATTGAATGCATAGCAGGAAGCAGAAATGACCGATATTGTCCTTGTTTATACATGGAACCCAAGTCTTTAGGTGTCAGCAAACTGTTTCATGTTAAAACCTGATCTTGGCATCGAAAGATGACTTACTGTGTTGGAGACACATGGGGAAATGCGTCCTGCAGGTGAGGCAGATGAAGTCCTAGAAGACAGTGTGAACTACCAGGCTGACGGGTTCTAGAAGGTTCAATTAGACAGCAGATCAGGGGCACCCAGTCAGGACGGCGGAGGAAGAGGAGATCAGGAAAGACTTAAAGACAAATCTGAAAAGTGGGGAGGTGTTGGGTGGAGCTAGTGGGGGCTTTCCAGTCAGAGGGAAGCGCAGAAGCAAAGGAGAGAGGGGAGCACAGTGAGGCCCGGGAGGCGGGCACAGCAGGGACACCAGTGCTGGGCAGGCGTGTAATGTCCCGGGCACACCAGTGTGCCCAGGACGGAGCTGGAGGCTCAGTTTTGCTTCGTTCACTTGTTTCTTACACAAATAACCAAACCAGAGGAAGCACGCTAAGTGATTGGGGTACGGTGTAAACAGGGGCCGGAGTCTTTGAGGTTCAGGACGCACCCTTGGTCGTCGTAGAGGAAAAGGGGAGACCAGAGAAACAACCCATGAACAACCATGGTCACACATGTGACCTGTGCTAGGAGGATCTTCATTTTATCTTTGAACGCACATTGGGGAGCAATGGAAGCTCTTCAGAAAGAGGAACGATTGAGGCTGTTTTAGTTTGGGAAGAAGAGCGGAATCTCAAGGAAAAGTAAGTGTAAGTTAAGAGTTAAATATCTGCTGTATTTACAACTAAGCAGTATGACCAATGACTTTAATTGTAACTATATTTGACAGATATTTTAACCCTTAACATCCATTACCTTCTAAAGCAGAAAAGTATGAGATGATGGTAGAAACCACATCATGATACTGTGAGAAAAGCTCACAGACGGTCAATGGAAGCTCAGAAATGGACCAGGTCGGCCTATTCGAAGACACCGAGAAGATTTCATAGAGACTGTGAAGTTGAAGTGAACTCACAGGCTAGAAGCATAAAGGAATTTACCATTTTACAATAATACAATGAGAAATAGAATATTCACATTCAATGGTTTACGAGGATACTTTTGGTTGCAAATGCCAGAATTCAGAAGTTCACATTGACCTTGGAAACATTTTGGTGCAATGCCAGAAGTGGCCACATCTCTACCTTTAAATATGTCATCGAGAACCTTCTTCTCCATGTCCTTCTCTACTTACCCCTGGACAGCAGCTTTCCCTCCATACGGACAGTGTAAGACAGATTGGTCTTGGAAGGGGACAATGATTTACCCTGATCGGACCATTCCCGAACCTTGGGTGCTGCAGATAACTGCTGATCGCTAGATAAACCCCACATGGCCTGCCTGGGTGGAAAACCTGAGACTCGACAGTCCAAGCAGTGATGGACCAGGGTGGGTGGGTGGGGGGGTGGCACGTCTGCCACAGTGCAGAGGGATGGTTAATCATTGACATTTCTTAGAATCACAAGGGCATGGTGATAATTAAAAGCACACCCTTTAACATTTTAAATGATCCACAGAGAATGCACCCTGTTATCATTTCTCTTTGTTAGTTCATGGCCAAGTGCAGATTGACGTCTTTTGAAAATCGCTGTATCAGGGCGACATTGGTTAACAAAATTACACAGGATTCAAGTGGACAATTCTCTGATGTCTTTTTGAAAAATACTGTTCTTGTAGTTATTCGCGCGTTTTGCTCTCTCAAAAGAGACATAGCATGCCGTCTTGGTTTTCTAGCACTTAAATAAGTGACAATGATCATAGAAGGTAAAGTTCTAAGAAAAGGTGCACAAATGAAATCCTGAAATAATCTGTAGGGTTAGAATAACTTGAGAGAAGCAACACTGTTCGACGGGAAAAAAATCCACGGAAGGAAAATGAGAATCACCTGCTTTTGAGAACAAGTCTGTTCTTGTTGGGAAGGCGGGGTCTTGTGATCTCTCATCCCCATGGCAACTGGTAGTCTCTGCTGGTTTCTGGAAGTTTTGGAAGCTCTGCGACCCGCGTTGGGGGTGAGTGTCTTTGGCCGCAGTCCCTGAGACCCGAGGCCCCTGTGGTTAGCGTTGAGTGGCAAGGACGTGGCTTGGTCAGGAAGTGTTTGACTCCTGTCGGCTCCACGTGTCCCAACATGGAGGGAGACACGGGCTTCCTGAAGACACAGCCCCTCCCCCGAGTCCCCGTGCTGACTCTGACAGTAGCCAGCTGGGGTGCTGCCGAGTCCCTGTCACACCCGGTGCGGTGGTGCAGCAGCGGGAAATGCTGGGCGAAGAGGCGAGTCGGGGTGTCCTGCGCTACCCAGGAGGTTTTGTTGTGCCCACGGTTCTCCTGGACGTTTGGAGGTCAAGTCCCACGGTGTGAAACACACAGTCTTCAGTGTACAGGGGGGTGACAAGCGTGCACACCTGTGTAACCGGCCCCCTCACCACGTACAGAATCTTCCCTTCTTTCCTGAAAGGTTCCTCTGTGGCCCTTTCCCTTCAATGCCTTCCCTGGATGCAATATGTGGGCAGATTGTTACCTCCATAAATTAATTTTCCTGTTCAGGAACCTCGTATAAATAGAGCCTTAGGCTATGAACTTCTCAGTGTTCGGGGTCTCCCGCCCTAGGGGACACTTGAAGTTCACTGAGGGGACCAGCAGTTTCCTGCGTTCCCAGTCAGGGCTCCGCCCTTCTGCTGTTGACCGACATTTGGACTCCGTCTAGATTTCGGCTGCAAGGCGTGAGCTGCTGTGAGCGTTCTTCTGGGTCTCTTGTGGGCGTGTGTTTTTATTCGCGCTGTTTTACTCCACTGGTTGGGACTCCAGAACACTGGGGAGCAGAAATGGGGACAGAAGACATCCGTCCCTTGCACCCAACCCCAGGGGCAAAGCATTTTCCCGTCCAGGGTCCATGTTAACTATATTTTAAAAATACATTTTATTGATTTGAGGAAGTTTTATTTTTGTTTGCTGAGAACTTTGACTAAAAGCAGGGTTGAAATGGTCAAATTTTACAAGATATTTTAATTGATAAAATATCTCGTGAATCTCATTTTCTGTTAATATGGTAAATTACTTTTATAGTTAAGTCTCTAATCAACCTTTCAGGAATAAGACATAATTTGCCATGTACTGTTCCTTTTATATATTTCTGGATTTCACTTGTTCATATTTGTTAAGTTTATCTTTGTCAATGTTTACAAAGGATATTAGTTTATAATTTTCATTTCTTATCATGTCTTTTTCTGGTTTATTTTAGTGTTAGACTAATAAAATAATGTATTTTTATTTTGAATTAATTTATTGATAAAACAATCTAGGCCTAGAATTTTTGTTGTGAAAAGGTCCTTAGTTCTTCATTCAATTCCTTTCGTTGATAAAGGGCAAGTCAAATGTTGTTTTCACCTTCAGTCAATTTTGTTAAGTTGCACTTCCCCAAAATTTGGCCATGTTGTTAAATTTATTGCCAGAAAGCTTTTCGTTTTGTTCTCTCACATACCTATTAATTCCTGTGTATCTTCAGATGCACATGGTAATAGAGAAAATTCTGGCTGTGCCTCTTACCCACATTGTAAACAAAGCTACCTAATCCTGCAGCCTCAGCATGTATAAAGAAGGGGCAATATACTTTTTAACTTTCTCCTACTGTCTAATACTTCTGCACATTCATATGTTATATGTGAGGCACCGAGCACATGTCACTGGCATAGTAAGTGACATGAAGAATTTCCGGTGCGCGTGCCTGTGTGGTTGGGTAGTTAAGTTCTATCCCAAGTTAGTCTTCACTTTCAGCATCTTTTCTAACCTAGATTGGCTAATTTCTCAACACACCTGTGTTTGGTAATATTGCAATTGGTGTTACTTAAAAAGGTAATTCTTTACACAAACAACTGAATGTAAATATTTTGCAATAGGGAAAATAAAACTTTGTATTCGTATGATTTGCGAGGCTGACAGTCAGAAGGCCATGATTAAATGATGAATCGTCTGGATGTGAAAGAAAATAAAGAAGTACACCTTGGTGGTTATAGAATAGACAGGGGGGTGTTAAGAAAAAGAAAGGAAATGGAAAAGCCACAGAATTTATATTTATGACACATGCGTGTGAACTACGGGGGACATTATGGAGGGAATGGGGGAACTGAGTGGAGGGGGGCAAAGTTGGTATAACTAACAGCAAAAGCAATAAACTCTATTTGAAAAGAACACAAGAATTTGGATGAATTATTTTGAGTCTTTTTGTTCATTACAGCTCAAACATTTTGTATTTGGAAAAATCCCCAAGTAGGTCAGTGAACCTACCAGGAGAGGGTGCTCAGCGGCACCGCCTTCTTCTGCCTCTGACCTGTCTGATCGACTCAGTGCTGGTAACATCTTAATTTGCTCGACATTAAGGGTTCAACTTCAGGCTCCACAGTGAAACATAACTCATGAAGAGAAATCAATGCTTACATGCTTAGAGTTAAGCAGAGCCGGGTTTCTGGTCACACAGTAGATCCATTTAGTGCTAAGATCAGGAAATTCGTGCCTATCAATGTTTATCTTTTAATTGATAATGGCACCTGAAGCTAATGACTATGAGCTTCTCAAATAGATGTGTACCATTTTCTTGATACATGAGGCATGGTGAGCAGAATTGCGTGCACCAGGTGTGAAAGGCAATGTGACCTATTTAAAAAGAAATCATTATTGTAAAAATATATTCATGAGTCAGACAAAGGCAATTTTTCATGGGAAAGCATAAATGTTTATATTGACCACCGCGTTTGTTATGAACTCCTATCTACTATAAACTGATTTTTATTTGTTTTTTTCTGCTATTGACTGGATTAGGCTGCAATTTCAGATAATGGTCTAGTAGCTTCATGGGGATTAATATACCCTATGCTTAATTAACACTGTCTTTGATCTCACTAATAGCAGCTTCATATTACAGAAGGTAATTTCAGTGCTTTTAATTCCTGGGAAAATTATCTAAGAGACTATTACAATAGATGCACTAAGTAAAAGAAAGAATGTGACCTAAATTTTTTGTGTGTGAGGAAACCTGAACCCTAGGAAAGGGTTCTATCAATACCACTAGTCTTCTCTGATTAGCCCACGTTTTCAACTGATAACACTGGTGTCTCGTTAATGAATCCATCTCCCAGGAGTTGGTCATCATGAATCATTTTGCCTGAACTTGATGGCAAAATTGTTCCTCCGAACAAGCAGAGGAACATCAAGTTGGAGCCTTGAAATACACCCCACTGAAGCCAATACCGGGCAGTGACATTGGCATTGAAATGATAATGGATTCAATCCCCTGGCGGACCTGGCTGGGGCCCAGGTGATGGCAGAGCTGAGCTCTCCACAGACCAGCAGCAGAGGCCACATGAGTCTCTGTCCGTGGGGGGCCCTCCAGGGTCTGACACACTTCAGGCTGTCACTTGAATGTTCCTATCCCTAAGAGCTACGTAAAAATTTGACCTGCAATAAGAGATTCCGGTCTAACACCCTCAACCAAATACTCGGGAGCCAAAAACCTTTTATGGGGTTTTCCCATTTCTCTCACCTTCGCCTGAGACTGCTTCTCCTGTGATTCAATTCCTTACGCAGTTTACTGTTTTGTGAAGACGCATCTTGGCTCGGAAAAGGGACTTGGAGAACGATGCAGGATTTTTAGGTTAATGTGTTCATTTCATGTTCAAACGACATTGTGGAAACAGAAGTGCGGGTGTTCATTTCATATGCAAATGACATTAGAGGAACAGAAGTACTTTTTTTCTCTCCCAAAATAAGAATTTTCGGTGCCAAAGCGTGTTGGCAGAACAAAACTACTTCGGAGGTTATAAGTGAACCTTAATGAGTGTGGGCAGCATTTTAAAAATCCTGGCTAATTAGTCTGTCCAATAACGAGCTTTCCCTGGGGCAGGTTGAAGAGGCGCCCTCACACCACCGATGTCCAGCACGGCCTCCCGGGCGGGGCGAGGCGAGTTCACATCTGCTGTTTGAGCAGGACGACCTGGCCTTCACCCTGTGTAATTGTCCCCCCCATGTATAGAAAAATTCACTGTCCACGCTGAAGAAGAACATGGCAACGACAGGGCCACTTTACCAAGTGTTTGGGGATGAATTTCCCGATTTAAGGTTGATGAGATTATTTGGAACAACGCGTCTAGTCACGTGCATAGGGTGACATGGGCGTGTCACCACACCCCACAGTGGACTCATTTGCCCACCCTGGGCCGTGTAACTGGTCCAGTCATAGAAATGGGTGGCTGTGGTGGAGGAAACAGGCAGGGAAGGCGGGTGTGCGGGAGCAAAAGCAGCACATGTGCCTGGAGGACAGAGGCCCCCTCAGCTGCTGGTCGGATGGCTCTCTGAGCAGGTGACATTGAAACGGAGAGACGCTCAAATGTGTCAGTGCACAGGTGTCCACCCCCTTCGTTCGGGCACGTGGGGACCTTCGACCTCTCCGCTTCCTTGCCTCCCAGCTGCGTGTCCATGAGTCAGGTTTTCAGGCTTTCTCTCATTGCTCGCGAAACACTTTTCAGAACTTCTGTTTAATACTAATAGTCCTGTATTATGAGTTAGTAGGATACCAGGCATTGTCATTTAAAAAATCATCAATAGTATATTAATAATCAAAGAACTCTGCATCATGCAAACCTGTGCCGGCAGGAGGAAGTCAACTTGGAGCACATGTTTGTTCTGTTACCAGTCACGTGAGAGTCCTCTCTAGGCAAAGGCACTGGGTGTGTGTGTGTGTAGACACATGTATGTACGTGTGTGTGTAGACAGGGTGTTTGGGAGCTGTTAGTCTTTATCTTACTTTTCCATCTTTGGAAGAGAATAAGAAATGGTTTTAAAATATGGGGATTATCAACAGAAAAGCACCTCAGAAATGTGCGAGGGTAATAACCCCGGTGCTCGCATAAAAGACTGAGGCGGAAGGTGCCGGTCAGACCACGACTTTGTAGAGTCTGAGGCTCCCGGTGTCCTGCAGCCCGACCCCTCCAGGGCTTGGCTCTCAGAAGAAGGGGGAGGACATTGAGGAGAAGGCACCTCATCTTTTCCTGCCCCGACTCGTGCTATTCACCCTCCTATGGCAAGAACTAGGTCCAGAGCCCTGCTGAGGCAAGGGGACACCCGTGCACCCGGGAAGTTCACTCAGCCACCAGTTAGCCTCGGGGACCTGTGGGCATGCTTCCTCCCAAGCACAATGTCCCCAGTGTCCCACCCTGTCAGTTCGTGCCCTGCGCAGCCCACACCTCAACACCCCACAGACTCAATGTGGGTTCTCAGCAGCCATGAAGCTCAACCCAACAGGTAAGTCGTGGGTCACTGTGCAGAGCAGTGACAGTGTGAAACGTGGACAGGCCAACTGGAGCCCCGTCTCTGGGGCGGACAGGAGTTAAATCATGGGGGGCTATCAGTGCCCACTGGAGCCCCGTCTCTGGGGCGGACAGGGGTTAAATCATGGGGGACTATCAGTGCCCACTGGAGCCCCGTCTCTGGGGCGGACAGGAGTTAAATCATGGGGGGCTATCAGTGCCCACTGGTCCACAGCCTTGCAGCATCATTCTGGGTCGGTCTTGTAGGCAGCCTCTGGCTGTTGGTGGGATCGTTCCTTGTTAAAGCCCTAATTCTTTGCTGCAGTGGTGGAGACTGGCCACAAACAAACACAGTTTTTAAATCTAAGTGTGTCAGATGCTGACGAGTGCTCAGGAGGGGTCAGAGTACACAGGGAGGGGAGGCTGCTCCTGTAGGTAGACGTGATGGTCAAGGTAGTAGTTACATAAAGAGCTGGAGGGTCTGGGAGGGCCTGAACCGGAGCTGAAGCCATGCGCCGGGCTTGCATTCCAAATAAACCCCATTTAGCTGTAAGTGCAATTCTTTTTATATGTTGTTAGATTCAAGTCGTTAATATTTTGTTGAGGACTTTGCATCTATATTAGCCTATAATCTTGTTTTCAGTAACGTTAGCCTGGTTTTCGTACGATTGTGGTGCTGGCCTTCCAGAATGAGTTAGAAAGTATTCTTTCTACTTTTATCTTTTGAAGGAGGTTGCAGAGAATTGGTATAATTTCTTCTTAAACGTTTGGTACAATTTACCAGTGAACCCACAAAGCTCTGGAGATTTCATTTTAAAAACAGATATAGGCTTATTCAAATAGTCTATTTCTTTTTGTGTGAGTTCTGACAGATTTTATCTTTGAAACTATTGGTCCATTTCTTCTGGGTTGTCACATTTTGGGCATTTTCATAACATTCCTTTACTATGCTTTCTATGTCCATATGATCTGTATTAATGCCTTTTCTTTATTTCCGATGTTACTAATTTGTGCTCTCTCTCTCTCTCTCTCTCTCTCTCTCTCTCTCTCTCAATGGCTATCCTGGTTAGTGGCTCATCAATTTTATTTTCAAAAATAAAATAAAATTTTCAAAAAATAATTTTGGGTTTTGTTGATTTTCTCTATTGATTTTCTGTTTTTTAATTTTAATAATTTTGCTCAAATTTTCTTTTTTTTTTTAAAATTCTGACCTTGAATTGAATTTGCCTTTGTTTCTCTAGGTGCTTAAGGTGGAAGCTTAGGTTTTTTGTTTTACACCTTTACCCTTTCTAATATATAGATACCCAGTAGTATAAATTCCCTTGTATGCATTGCTTTTGCTATATTCCACAAACTTTAAAACATTTATGATTATTTAATTAAAAGTGTTTTACTCTCTCTTGAGGTTTCTTCTTTGACCCAGGTGTTACATCAAAATATGTTATTTCATCTCCAAGTATTTTGGGATATTCCAACTACCATTCTTTTATTATTTTTTAGTTTAATTCCCATGCAGCCTGAGAGCAGGCATTGTGTGATTTTTGTTCTTTTAAATGTTTTAGGGTGCATTTTATGGCCCCGAATGTTTTCTGTCTTAGCAAATGTTTCATATGAGTTTGGGTAGAATGTGTATTCTACTCTCATGGAATGAAGTTATCTATAGTTGTCAATTATGTTCAGCTGTTTGATCAAGTTAATTGAGTTCAGCTACATCCTTACCTGCTTTTCTGCTGCTGGTTCCAGCTATTTTTAATATAGGCATGTGTCCATCTCCTTCCCTCACAGTTCCTCAGGTTTTGATTCACATAAACACACACATGTGCACGTGCACACACACACACACACACACACACAGTGTATATATGTAGATATATATTTGTTCTGTTCTTAGATGCATACATATTGAAGATTGCTGCATATTCTCAGATACTTGATCCCTTTAGCATTGTATAATAACCCTTTTCATTCATGATAATTTCTCTTGCTCTGAAGTCTGATCTGTGGGAAACTAAGTCATTTTGCTCTGTTTTCTTTTGATTAGTGTCAATATAGTGTATCTTTCTCTCTCCCTTTACTTTAATCTATATTTTTCTTTATATTTAATGTGGGTTTCTTGTAACCCATAGTTGGGTCTTGTTATTTTTTGGTCCACTCTGACAATCCCTGTAATGTTAATGGGTGCTCTTAGACCCTTGATGTTTAAATGATTATGGGTATCGTCAGGTTACTATCTATCATATTTGCTTTTTTTTCTATATTCCTACTTTTGTTTTCCACTTTTTTGCATTTTATAGTTTTAATTGATTATATGATTTCTTTTTTACTCCTTTCTTAGCATAGCAGTTATATTTCTTTTGTAACATTTTTAGTGGTTGTACAGTTTTTATATACGTTTACAACTAATGCTAATCTTCCTTCAGATAACACTTATACCACTCCTCAGGCAGTGAAAGCACCTTACAACATAAAAATAATTTTAATTTATCACTCTCATTTCTTATATAATGTGGTCAAATTTATCAAACTGCTTTAAAGCTATCTATCTTTAAACAAATAGAATTATAAAATGTCTGTAAACCCTTATTTTGCTCCTACATACTTTACATTTAGACTAAAAGAAATAAACTTTTTTAAATCATTTTTTTCTAGACTGAGAGTTATTAGTTTGTAATAATTCTGAAAATCCTCTTGTTAAGTATTAATGACAAGTTATTGGTAAATGTAAATAAGCACTCTTCACTGTTTTACCTTGAATTTAACTGAAATGGTTTTATTTACTAAAAATTCTTAGACCTGCATGCTTTCTAAGTAAATTCAGAGAATCCAGGCAAATCTTGGAATTCTATAAATTAAAAATAAGAGAAGTTTGGTTCTAGGGCTATTTCCTTCTTTTCTTACCTCTGTTATTAAAAATAATGGTTGGCTTCTGTGCTATGCAACTTTAGGGGTGTTATTCAAAAAGACTTCAAGGTTTGTCTTGCACCTCCTGGATTTATACAATGTGGTGGTTTAAAACATCAAATATATGTGTGCATTGAAAAGGTGTTCAATTCATTCTGTCTTCTTAACCACAGTCGGTATTGTGAGGGGAAAAAGGAAGAGGGAGTGTTGGAAAATCATCATCCATTTGTGTGCATTGTGACCCTACAAATACACAGAATGTTTCACTCACCGAGCTTGGAATTTGTCTTCAACCTTTTATTTATTTTCTTATCTTTTTCAGGCAACCCTCAGGAAGACGAATGGTGTTGATTTGATGATCTTTTAGCTGCTCTGGACTATAACTACATGCATCCTTATTTCTGTGAGTGAACAATTGAACAGTCCTATTACTGAAACTATTAGATTTAGAGAGTGTATTGATTTGAAGTCTTGGAACAAGAAAGGTCAATATACTGGTTTGGTACTTGAGCTCATTTAAATTCACAAATTCCTGGGGGTAGTGGAGACTGAGGTTCTGCTTTTGAATGAAAGATTATAAAGGCTAAGCAATTTCAAAAACCCTGAGCTTCCCTTCATGGAGTTGAAGAGATAATGCTCAAAGGTCAGTCTGTGCATGTGATGGCTAAACCCACACATAGAGCTGGGTTGACATCAGTTCTGTGGAACGAGTGCATCCACCTTGCTATAATTTAGGGCTGGAGACGTGGTGACTCGCGGCGATTGACTCTTTTACTTGAATCATCTTGGTGATATTTTACTCAGCCTCATAAAATTGGTGTGCTCTCCAGTTAGATTTAAAATTGATCATCCAACCATCATTAGTAGAAGAATTAATGGTATAGGTTTTTAAAAAATCAATCAACACGTATTGAATTTTCACAAGAAGCAGAGAACTATGATCAGAATCATCTAGCCTTGCTGTAAATCGGGTTGTAGGTATAAATAATTCTGCAAGATTTAACATTAAATTGGAATTGCTAATTTTCATCCATAATGAAAATGACTCCTGGCTTGGCAATGCGGGCTGGACACCTGGCCCTTGATTTTGGGACATGTACCAAGTCAAACCAACTGGCGATGAGGCAGCGCAGACTGCGGGGCTGGACGGAACCCAAGCAGAATGAGTGCCATCAGCCTCTCATCTATGGAGCTTGGCTGTTCTGAATTCCTCTAAGCCCAGGAAGAAGGTTTACCCTTTGACACTGTCCACATGCCAGTGGGCCACTGCAGTCCAGCGGGCGGAATCCCACATTTAGGGTGGTGAGCGCATCTGCCCACTGGTCCACAGTGACTTCAGGGACAGCCCGTAGGCACTAGACAGGGACACAAGTGCGTCGGAAGCCGTCCTCCGCTACCCATGCATCCTGTGTGCCCTGGTGGGCCCTTGCAGGGGCCACAGAGGGGCTCGAGGCTGACATTGGTCATCTTCAGTAATAAGGAACTCCTCAATACGCAGGGAGGAATTTGGGCATTTTTAATTGGAAACCGGAACCTCTGCGGGGGAATATGATTGTTTGATTTGAAATAAGTATCTCTTGAGAAGATGTTCAAAACTGGATTTGCCTCTCAAAACTGTGGTTTAGTTGATGAAGGTGATAGTTCCCTTTAGATGAAGGCATGATTTCTATACCTGCCCCCGCCTCTGGGCTTCATGGCGGGGAAAGCAGCTGGCACCAGGAAACTACATGCGAGCAGGTGGGCCACATGTGTGAGGAGGTCCGGGAGGAGTTGTGATGGGATCCCGAGGGCAGAGGAAGAGAAGAGACCTCGGTGGGGGTGCACAAGGCCCTGGCTGTCATAGTCGAATCTCCAATTTTCTTATTTCTCCAGCTGATTCACCAACACCTTCAGGGTGTTGTGTTATCCGCCCACTTTTTTCCTCCCCAACTCATTCATCTTGTTTTTTAAAATGGATTTATTTTGTTGTAATATATTTGTTCCCATTTCCCCCATTGCTTTCCCCATCATACCCACCTCTCCTCTCCCACACCCAATCCCCACCCTGTTGTCCACACCCGTGGGTCATTTATACTAGTTCCTTGACTAGACCTTCCCCTTCTTTCTGAGTTCAGTTTCTCTAAGATGACCTGAAATTGTGATGCTTTCTTAAGGATGATGTGACATTTTTGGTAGAGGAGGAAAAAAGGGAAATTCTTTGCTGGCTTTGGATTGTTTCCTTCTCTTGTGAGAAAATTACGGAAGCACATGCCTTATAATGAGATGCGGCTGAAACGATCTCACTCCGAAGCGACAATATTATATAGGACACAAGACAGTCAAAGCCACCAAAAACAGCCATCTGTTGGCTTAATTTTGTCACAATTCCAGCTTTGACTTTCTTTAATGGCCAACCCTCAGGGCAATGTCACGGACGCTTCAGGGACAACAAGGACTTGCTAGGAAGCCAACCTCAAGTCTCTTCTTCCGTCTCTAAGTGGCCACGGGGTGCTCCCGTGAGTCAGTCTGTGAGTGGCGGCGGTGCGAATGTCGGAAATCAGTAAGAGCAGGTGCCACCAAAGATGAACTACGCTGTGCTTACGTAACTTGCTCACATTTTCAGGGTGCCCTCCCGTCTTCTCTTGGCCGTGCATCTATTTGTTTCTGCTCATCAAAAACCCACAATGGCCCTGGCTGGTGGCTCAGTGGATAAGGCACCTGCCTGCAAACCCAAAGGTCGCTGGTTCGATTCCCAGCCAGGGCACATAACCAGGTTGCAAGCCAGGTCTCCAGCCAGGTCCGTGGCTGGAGGCAGGTGAAAGACAGCCACACATTGATGTCTCTCTCTCTCTCCCTTCCCCTCTCTCTAAAAAAAAATAATGAAATCTTGAAAAAATATTACCCCCCCGACAATGATTCTCTAGAATGTAGTTGATAACTGTGAAGATCTAATGGGTGAATTAAAGGGTTACATTATAGAAATCATGATGCTTCACCTCTCAAGTATTTCACTGCAGTGTGAATATCTGCAAGCCCCCTAGGGATGGGGTTTTGTTTGTGTTTCCTTGTTTTGGTTGGTGGGGTTAATTCCAGAAGCTTCTAATTGGCTTTTTCTACCATAATTGTCTTTATGTCATAGGCCAAAAAACAAAAGCAAGAACAAAACACCCCCCAAAAAGCCAGGTGGGAATTTTTCCAGCTGTGGAGCATGTCCGCTTTAGCATGGCTCCCAGACTGGCCCTGTAATCCCAGGGGTCCTGTGTCCTGGCTGGGTGACATGGGAGACGGATTCGGACCAAACCCAGTGGTTTTCTGACTCCTTTAAACTCTGGGGTTGGATCACAGCAAGCCTTGGGGTTCCCGGGAATGGGGTGGGCGCCCAGCATCATCTTACAGCTCGTGTCTAACACTGTCCCTGGGGCTTCTTGCAGGTTGATTTCTCCCTGGGGACCGAGAGCGAGGAGCAGGAGGAGGAGGAGGAGGAGGAGGAGGGGGGCTTGTGTGGGACAAGGGTGGCGTGGCCAGATTCTCGGGCGGGGACGAGGGTGCGCTCCATTCGGGGCCTCTGGCCCGTGTGCTGGAAGCTCTGCCTCACTCGCTCCAGCCAGATTTTGGATCCTCGGTTCTGGCACTTTTCTGATGACGTGGATCAAGTAGTTTTAGCAAACTGAGCATCACTGTCATCGGGAGGGACATCAGGGTGTAGTTTCCTCTGTCCGGGATGGCTGATGAGAGCCTGTGATTGTCCCCAGCCCTGGTGCCCATTACAACAAATGGTCCCTTCTCATGTCGTGCAGGTAGACGCTGCCCCGTGGCTTCTCCTGGGAGTTTGTGTGTCCCGTTAGAAGCGGGGCCCTTTCCTGGGCAGGGCGGGGTGACCTGAAGGCCGTGTGACGGCAGCTGGGGCTCCAGGCTCAGTCAAGGGCAAAGTCCCTGCCAGCCCTCAGACGCCTGGAGGAACGCAGGGAGGCTGTACGATCCAGGAGTGAGTCCTGCAACTTCCTTCTCAAAGGCGGGCGAATTTCGAGCTCCGTCAGCCTGCCGGAGAGCGAACCATGAGGCGTCCCTGGGAAGCCCCCCGATTCTCCGGCCGCGCCCCAACCTGGGTGTTCGAAGCCCGAGACTGGGTAGTTGGAAGCAGCCAGCACGCGTCATACAGTTTCTTCTGTACTATGGCGAAAGGCACACGACACAAGGTTCGTCGCTTGAATCTTTTTCAGCTCTGGAGTGTGGAGCACATTCACACGCACATCTCACCTCCAAAACGCCTCTCACTTTGCAAAACGGAAACTCTCTGCTCCCAGCTTCTAGTCATCATTTCCCCCACCATCACACCATCCTGGGCCTGCGTTCCAGACAATCGCTGGTGACAGTTCAAGTGGCAACCGTGTCCATGCATGTCAGGGACAAACAAGATCGTTCATCCTGACAATGTAAGTCACTGTCGCTTTTGAACTGTACCAGGTCCTGTAGGCAGTCTGAGGGTCGCGTCTTTGAGGCAGTGACCCTGTTGGCTGGGCCAATGTTATGACGCTGAGTGGCCTGATCGGGGCGTAGTGTTACCACGGAGAAGAAGTGGCAGAGAGCCACTGACTCCCCTCAGGCTAAGGGACAGATGGGGAAGTGGTTTTGATGCAGAGCATTTGTGTCTTCTACCTCTGCTGCTGTCATTGAGTGGAACCCCAGAGCCCCTGGTGTCATGATATGTCTGAAGTGGCCAGTCCTAGTGCTGTCACATGCCACCAGGGACATTGCCACTGTCCCCCTTAAAAGCAGAACGGGCTTCTGCTTCCATGTAGGACGTAGACGTTTAGAAAGGGCTGTCACGGCCACCCTGATTGACTGAATCGTAGTTTCTCAAGTCCATCATGTTGGTGAAATCACAGAATAACCCAAAGGACAAAAGTGACAAAGGAAACACACTACTCTCAAGTGAGGTGGGCACATGAATGTCTTTTTTTATTCCAGAGCATGGGTGGATGAGAAAGAGACCAGAGACATGGATAGTAAGAAAGTCGTCAAGATTCAATAGCATCTGGTGTTCAATCAAAAAGTAAATAGCACATAGCGAAGCAAGAAACTCTGATGTTTCATCAAGGTATAAACCAATCAATAAATCCTGATGCAACAATGGCCCGCATTGGGAATGATCAGATAAGGAGCTTAAAAATAATTCTGGTTAATGTGCTCAAGTATCTCATAAAATGGATTGATTATAGAAGTGAACGGATTGGGAATTTTAGTTGAGATACTCTAAAAACAAACTTGAAAGGGGAGTGTTAATAGTATAAAACATATCAGAAATGAGAATGCTTTTGGCAGCCCTTATCAGGAGACCAGATTCAGCATAGCGATTGTGTTGACAGATGTAGAAATGATCACAACATGGAAAAAGAAGGAAAACAGTAAACAATAGGAACAGCACCCCGTGATCCGAGTTTCAGTGTCAAATGTCCAGCAAATGTGGAGGTAGAGTTCTCAAAGGAGACGGGAATGAAATAGATGTAATATTTGAAGTGATAATGATTGGAAACTTTTTCAAAAGCTCACCAATCCAAGGAGGTCAGGTAATTACAAAAGGTTAAGGATGAAGGAGAGGAAAGAGGAGGAGGAGGCGGGAGGAGGGGAGGGGACGGAGATAAAAAAGGACAATAAAAATTGCTGCTGTCTTCTTATTGGACACAATGGAAGCCAGAGGAAGAGAGAATGTCTTTAAAGTGTTGAGAGAAAAAAAAAATATTGTCAACATCAAATCCTCTATCCAGAGAAACATCCTTCAAAGCTCAAACTAAAACACAAATACTTTAGACAGAAAAAAACCGGAAAGCAATAATCTTCAACAACTACAAAACAGCTAAAAGAAATATTATAGGCTGAATGAAAATGCATAAAAATTAAATATAAGGAATATTATTTAAAAAGTGTTTACATCTATTTTAAATCTCTAGGGGCTATAATTTGATTAAATTAACACAAGTCACCAAAAATTTGAGATGCTTAGCACATATGTCACAAAAACAAAAGGGTGGGAGGGCTGTTACTAGAAATATACTGACATAAGAAATGGACCGTTTGCATGAGCCCTGTGAGAAGTTGATGCTGTGTACAGAAATAGACTCCACATGTGTTTATGTGTATAGAAGGTGTATCTAGCCCTGCTGGTGGCTGGTGGCTCAGTGGATAAGGCGCCAGCCAGGGAACCCAAAGGTTGCTGGTTTGATTCCCAGCCAGAGCACATAACCAAGTTGCAAGCCAGGTCTCCAGCCAGGTCTGTGGCTGGAAGCAGGTGAAAGGCAACCATACACTGATGTTTTTCTCCCTCCCCCTCTCTCTGAAAATAACAAATAAAGTCTTTTTCAAAAAGGTATATCTTATCTCATTCTTTTAAAAACATATCAATATTTCTAATATGTTTAGACAACACAGAATTGATTCTTGCTTTTTAATCTTGTCTAAAAATCTTCACTTTAATTGTATTATTTAGACTATTCATATTTAATACAATGATTAGTATTTTGGGGATTATATTAGTTGTAAGTAATTTTTAATTAGCTGTTTTTGGTCTTCCTTTATTCCATTTTATTGTCCTAGTTTTAGGACACTTTTATTTCTACCATTATCTAATTAGCCAATTAGCTATATGGTTTGCTTCATGATTATAGTGCATGCGCTAAGTTTTATAATATGCATCTGTAAGTAATCATGCTTTACTTTTAAATAATATATCTCTTCACACATACAATGGGTAAGGTGCTGGCCTGCAAACCCAAAGGTCACTGGTTCGATTCCCACCCAGGGCACATAACGAGGTTGCCAGCCAGGTCTCCAGCCAGGTCCGTAGCTGGAGGCAGGTGAAAGGCAGCCATACATTGATGTCTCTCTCCCTTTCTGCCTCTCTCCCTTCCCCTCTCTCTGAAAATAACAAAATAAATTCTTTAAAAAAATTTCCTTCCTTCAATTAAAAAAATCTCTTCACACAGAATCAATAACTTCTAGCATATACTTCCATTTTCCTATCCCAACTTTGCTGCTCTTGTTACTACCATCCATAGCTATATTTATTATTAGAATTACAATTTAATGCAATTTTTATTAAAATAATTCATTATATTTTAATAAAATAAAATTGAGAAAAGTTTATTTTGTGTTTACCCACACAGTTACCATTTTCAGCATTCTTCATTGCTTTGTGTAGATTCGAATTTGTGTCCGGCATAATTTTCTTTCTGCCTAAAGGGCTTCATTAATATGTCAGGTAGGGCTGGCATGTGAGCAGCAAATCCCCAGCTTTAGTTTGGGGGGAAAAGCCTTGGTGTGGTTTCCATTTTAGAAAATATTTTCCTGTGGACGGAAATCTAAGTTTGCCATTCTTTTCAAGACTCGGAGGCTTCTACTTGATTGCTGCTGGTTTGCAATGTTTCTGGAAAGAATTCTGTAATAATGTGCTTTTTCTCTGCCTTCTCTTCAGCATTTCCATCACTGGTTTTCAGCAATTTGGTTATAATATTACTCAGTGTGTTTTTATTTGTATTGACTCTACTTGATTAGTTGGTGAGTTTTCCTGGGTATGTGTGTCTATAGTTTTCCTGAAACAGGCAGTATCTGGACTCGTATTTTTTCTGCCCATTTCACTCTCTCCTCCCTTTGTCGGGGCCTGATTCATTGATCTGATGTTGCTCTGCATAGAACTGTTAGATTTTTTTTAGCCAGTTTTCCTTCTTTTCACATCAGAGAGTTTCTATTGCTGCGTCTTCAAATCCACTGACCTTTTCCCTCCTTCAGTCTCTAGTCTGCTTAAGGCCATCCATGAATCTTCCACTTCAAATTTTGTATTTTTCTTTCTAGAAGTTGTATTTGGTTATTTTCCATGTCTTTCATTTCTCTCTTTATTAAGTTCATGTTTACATGTATGATCTTTGTTATGGTAAGGAGTTTATGATAGTTATCTAGCAGTCTCTGTAGATTATAAGGCACCTGGTATTTCTGCTTCTGTTTCTATTGATTCTCTACCCTAATGCGTATGTACTGTATTTCTCTGCTTCTACTTTTATCTAATGATTTTTGGTTAACTATCAGACTTTCTGGGCAGGAAGTTAAGTGGTTATTGGGTTAATTTTATCCTCTTAGTGGTTGCTGTAAATTCTGTAAGGATGGATCTGAAGTAACCTGTATTATTGGTATAGTTTAACCTTATGTTTGAGATGTGACCCAACTTGGGTCTCTAACGTCCAGTTCTTGAATTAGAACTTGACACTCTGGCTGGTTGCTTCCTGAACTTCTCCATGTGTGTATTGTTCACATTTGAGTTCCTTAGTAGCTCTTCACTTGGACTCATGGAATTTCTCACTGTATGTGTACCGCTTCACATTCAGGGAAGATACAAGAAGATCCCTATGAAGGCATCTGGAGCTCTTTTTTGTGTGTAGCTTCTTCCTCTCTGAAACATTGCCCTACAACTTCAAACCAACACAGCTTCTCTGAACTTGGATTTATGTCTCATCCACCCATCACATTTACTGTTGTTTGCTTGGTTCTCCGTTTCCGTTCATGGTGGTTCACAAGGCACCTGCAGGTTAGAAGGCCCAGCCCTACTTTCTCAGGGTTCCTACTCCCTCCCTGCATGTTGCTTAATGTTTACAAATAAGTTTTACTTATGTTACATAGTTTTTCAGGCTCATGGGAGGTGAAAACACCTATTTACACTTACTCCATCCTGGCTGGATGTAGAACCAGATTTTATGTGTTCATTTTATATCAGTTTTTAAACTCACATTATTTTTGGAATTGTCCTTAGATACTGTTGGGCTTACTTTCAAGAAAACTGTATACTGTGTTTGTCTTTCACTGCCTGACTTATTTCACTCAGCAGAGTACTCTCCAGTTCCATCTGTGCTGTCACAAAAGGCAGGGGTCCCTTCTTTCTTTCTTTGCATAGTATTCCATTGTGTAAATGTACCACAGTTTTGTTTTTTAATTATAATTAATTAATTAACTAATTAAATTTTATTGTTGTATTACATCCATTCCCTTTTTACTCCCTTCTGTCCCCTTCCCCGTGTTTTTTTTTATACACTCATTTACTGACGGGCACTTAGGCTGTTTCCAGTACTTGGCTATTGTAAATAATGCTGCTCTGAACGTAGACCTGCACAGGTTCTTTTGAATTCAGGATTGTTAGGGTATAATCCTAGCACAATGAACTTGCTGGGTCAAAAGGCAATTTCATTTTTCACTTCTAAAGAAAATTCCGTACTGTTTTCCACAGTGGCTGCACCAGTCTACATTTCCACCAACAATGCGTTAGGAGTTCCTTTCCTCCACATCCTCACCAGCACTTGTTTGTTGATTTATTGAAGATGGCCATTCTGACAGCTGTGAGGTGGTATTTCATTGTGGTTTTAATTTGCATCTCTGTGATAGTTAGTGACGTTGAGCATTCTTTTGTATGCCTTTGGGCCCTTGGAGAAGCGTCTGTTCAGGTCCTTTACCCATTTTTTTAAAGTTTGTTGTCATTTTAATGTTCAAAGTTTTGATCTTCTTTTTCTTAAGTAAGTCCATTTAACATTTCATATAATAATGACTTGATCATGATTAACTCCTTTAGCTTTATCTTGTCTAGGAAACACTTTATCTATCTTTTCATTTTAAATGATAGTTTTGCTGGCTAGAGTCATTTTGGTTGTAATCCTTGCTTTTCATCACTTTGAATTCTTCTTGCCTACAAAGTTTCTTTTGAGAAATCAAATGATAGTCTTATGGGAACTCCGTTGTAGGTAACTCTCTTCTCTCTCTGTTTTTAAGATTCTTTATCTCTAAAATTTGGCATTTTAATTATGATGTATCTTGGTGTGGTCCTGTTTGGGTCTAGCTTGTTTGGTACTCTCTGTGCTTCCTGTACTTGTATGTCAATTTCCTTTGTCAAATTTGGGGAGTTTTCCTTCATTATTTTTTCATACAAGTCTTCAATTTCTTGCTCTTTCTCTTCTCCTTCTGGCACCCCTATGATTCGGAGGTTGGCATGTTTAAAATCATCCCAGAGGTTCTTCAGCCTCTCCTCATTTTTTTCAATTTTTGTTTCTTCATTCTGTACTTGTTGACTTTTCCCCCTCATGTTCCAAATCATTGGTCTGAACTCTGGTTTCCTTCCTTGCACACTTGTATTCATGTGGATTTTTATTTGTTTCACATAACCTAGCCTTCACTTTTTCCCTTTTGTGTTTGCTGTATTTAACATATAATAACATATATATAATATGCATCTGTCCCAAAAGTATCGAACCAATGCCAATATAATTGAAACAGTTTGTGTGGCTGATATTTTTGGGACAGACATTGTACATGCATAAACTGTGTGTATGTATGTGTGAGTGTGTAAGAGCGAGAGAGAACAGGTAATGTCCTAGTGATATTCTGACAGAGGAAAACTGACTTTGATTTTAAAGCCATATAGTCAACGCCTATGTAACTCGTGTGGATACATAATCTTCTACTTGAATATTTAATATGACTTCATCAGAAGTTAATTAAGTTTAAAGTTTAATTAAAGAGTGCTGGGAACAAAAGGGTTTTTCTATGACTAAAAAGTTCATGTTTTCAAGTCTTAAAGGGGGCAGTTGGAACTTTATTTTATTAAGTCGAGTTCATAATTTTCAATCTACTTTTAGTGAAAGATTTTCTTCTCACTTCTCTCCAGGACAATGTCTTTGCTATTCTGCAAATAGGGATCCTTATAAAATGTCTCCTGTAGAGGTAAATTTAATTTACCCTTTTAAATAAATACAGGATACTTGATCGGTACAATATAACAAGGTTAGAATACACACAAATATCTCTTTTTGCTTTTCTTTCTTTTTTTTTTTTTAAATATTTTATTTCATTATTTTTAGAAGGAGGGGAAGGGAGAGAGGCAGAGAGGGGGAGAGACATCAATGTATGGTTGCTTTTCACCTGCCTCCAGCCACAGACCTGACTGGAGACCTGGTTTGTAACCTTGTTATGTGCCCTGGCTGGGGAATCGAACCTGCGACCTCTGGGTTCACAGGCCGGCGCCTTATCCACTGTGCTACCAGCCAGGGCTGCTTTTCTTTATTTTCACCCAATTTGGTATCTCAGACTTCTTAAGGTAGATTTATTGATATGCCTCCTACTGCTTATGGAACATATTGACCATTGACTGTTACTGCATTAGATCTAGTTTCAATCCTAATTCTTAAGTGATTTCTAAAATAATTAAAGTTAATTGACATAAACATTTTTAGCCAGAGACACTTAGTGTTCAAGTTATATTTATCTATTACAAGTTATATTTATCTATTACTCATTCACTCTTCCAGATTATTAGTGGGTGTGGAAGATGTGCCTGCATGTCCTAGGAGCTGTGAGGAACACACCATGCAGGGGTCCTGCACCCCGAGGACACCTCTCTCAAGAACATGCCTGCTGTTGGCATCTGTCCGTGTGGAGCTGGCTGATTTTCTTGTGCTCCCAGACGGCCCTTGGTCTGTCCCAAGTCAAACATCTCTAACATGATACAGGGTCTAGAACTTTTTCCTTCTGGTCAGTGTCACCGGGACACACTCCAGGGGACTGTGGTCTTGTTAAATCTGGATCCCAGGTTCAAGCCGAGCGCCCAGGCGAGCACGGAGCAGCGCGCAGGCAGAGGGTGCCACGCAGACCCCACGTTCAGCACTCTGCTCCACATAACAGCAAGCTGTGCTAGCTCTTAGAGTAGCTTGAATCGCTGCCCAAAGAAGGAAATAGAGTTTTCGATAGATTTACCTAATATATTTCACTGATTATTTTTCAACTTCATTCAAGTTTAAAACATGAAATTTTGTGATAAATCTATATTAACTTCTTTTGGAACTGCATTAAATCACTAATTTACTTAGACTATAATCAATATGTTTAAAGTGTAAGATCACCGATCAGTAGCCTGAACATATCTGTGCTACCATCTAAGTTATTCAGGTGTTCTTGCCTTTCTTTCACTTACTTGATTATACCCCTTTCCAAAAATAATTTGGAATAATTATTGGAAAAGGTATCATTCAAAATTGGTACCAAAAATTAAGTGGCCTAAACCTAGTCAAACTTTGGTAAGACCTGATGAATCAAGCTGCGAGACTTTGCTAAGAGATGCAAGAACACAGAGTAACTTAGGTGGCAGCACAGATGTGTTCAGGGCCCAAGACAGCCAGTCCACCAAGGCTGAGTACTACCCCAGCCTATTCCACTGGCCCGGAATGGACAGGTGAGGAACCCGGCCACTTGTCACACGCCACCAGTTCTGTGACCTTCAGTAGGAGCAGTGCTTTGGGGTCTCCACTGTTTTCCTTTTTCGTTTTGTTTGACTTTTTCCCTGTGACTCTTCTTCAAGGGTTAATGTTCAACTTATGTTTTATATGTACTCATTGAGTTTCTGTTCTACAATTGTCACACTTTTGGCTATCAGCAGCCTTTTTCATGGCATGTCTGTAATTCTTTCCTTGTACTTTATTAAACTTTAACTTTGAGAGAAACTTTAGCTTCCCTGCACACTGAGTGTCTACGAGAAGCCCCCGTGCGTCCTCTCTAGGAAGATGCACAACCTCCCGGCTGAAAACAACCCACCCCAAGGTGGTCCGTGTGTTAGAAAAGTTGACTCCACAGTGACACATCATTATCACCCCGCATCTAAGTGCACTTAGGGTTTGCACTTGGCTCCGCATACTATGGGCTCGGGCCAATGTCTAATGACCTCCGTTTGTCGTGGCAGCATCACACAGAAGCACTGACTGCCCCAAATCCTCCGTGCCCTCCTCCTCCCTGGCTCTTGGCAGCCACTGTCTTTTACCATCTTTATACTTTCACCATTGCCAGAATTCAGATCGTTGAAAGCAGATGGTGGGTAGCCCTCTGAGGTTGGCTTCTTTCAAGTCCTAACGTGGTTTTAAATAGCTTCCTCATTTTTTTCCTGGTTTGATGGCTCATTTCACTTAGCGGTGAGTTAGCTTCAGTTGCCTGCATTTACTACAGTTTCTTTACCCATTTACTTGCTGGGGGATGTCTTGGCCACGCCTGTTCTGGGCAACTATGGATAAAGCTGCCACCAACATCCGTGTGCAGCTGTTGGTGTGCACAGAAGTTTTTAATTCATCTGGGGAATCCTAAGCAGTGTGAGTGCTGGATTGTACAGTTTTGTAAAAAGCTCCTTGACTAGTTTCTAAAGCAGCTGTGCCATGCTGCCTGGACACTGGTGATGAAGGAGAGGTCTTGTCACTTCACGTCCTCACCAGCACTTCCTGTTGTCAGTGGCCCATATTTCAGCCATGCCAATAGGTGTGTTGTAGCCTCTCATTTTAATTTCTGTATCTCTGATGACGTATGGCTTAAACATCTGTTCATAGGCTTATCTTCCATCTACATATCTCTCTTGGTGAGGTGTCTGTTCAGGTATTTCGCCCATTTTTAAATCTAGTTGTCCATTTTCTGATTGTTGAGTTTCAATAATCTTTGGTATATTGTGGGTAACAGTCCTTTGTCAGGTGTGTCTTTTGTAAACATTATTTTCTTGGTCTTTGGCTTGTCTTCTCATATATTTCACTCAAACTTTAAGAAATATATATGTATAATTTGCAGGTTAGCATACACTAAGAGAGAGGCACATATCCTAATTATACAGCTCAATATTTTACCACGTGGTGAACACAATCTTGTCACCAGTGCCAGCAGCTCTCCTGGGGCCCATCCAAATGTCACCTTAGGTGACCCCACACTGAGTCCTGCCAGCATAGAAGAGTGTTGCATTTTAGAACTTCATAGAGATGGATTCATTCTGCGCCTGGTTTCTTTCATTAAGGGTATGCTTGTCAACTTGATTCAGCCTTGATGGGTGGGGGTTATTCATTCATCTTCATTGCTGCATTTCATTGTAAGAATGTAGCACCTAATGTTGACTGTTTTTCTTGTTGATGAGCATTGAGGTTGTTTCCAGGGGTCAGTCATTACACATAAAATGATGATGGAAATCTTGACCATCTTTTGATGGAACATCTTTTGAGGGCAAAATTTTAATTTCTTTTTAATTTCTAGGAAAAAATGAGTAGTTACACTTTTTCAAATTTGCTGTGACATTCTACATTCCTGTCGGCAATATGGGAAAGTGCCTGCTTCTGTTACATCCTTTGCAATCATGATAGTGTCATTCTTTCTCCTTTAGTTCTTCTGATGGGCATGGCGCAGTAGTGCAGGTGGGTGCAGACCCCAGCTCTCTGGTGACGCGTGATGTTTTGTTGCTTGGAAAATGCTTCCTGGCAACTCATATTTCTTCTTTTGTGAAGTATGTGTCCAAGTCATTTGCCAATTTTTAATGAGTTCTCTTTTTATTGCTGAGTCACAAACGTTTTTAATATATTCTGGATGCAGGTCATTTGTCAGCTGCATGTAATAGGAAGATTTTTTCCATTGTGTGGTTGTCCTATTAATGATCTTACTAATATCTTTTATGGAACAGTGGTGGGTAACTGTGGCACAGAAAAGCATGATAAGGGATGACTACTGTATAGTTTTACATATTTTTATTAAGAAATTAAGAATGACCTGAGATTATAGAATATACAACGTAAATGCACAGCACTACTCTGACATTATGTTTATTGAGTTAGACCCTGGGTCTAATAATAGAGGAGATAGAATTCGTAGATAAAATAAGAAACTGTCTATGAAACCAAAGTAAAAAACACTGTATATGTTGAAAAAAAAAAAAAAAAAAAGGTGGAAGGGGAATGTTGAGTCTAGAATCATATAAAAATCCTAATATGTTATTTCTTTTTGGAAATGCCCTTATTTTAATTATTTTCACTAACTGAAAATTTTTATAAATATAGTTTGAGGCAACCTCTCTTCTAATTTGGACATCAAGTTTATTTACCATCATTTGATAAAGAAATTTTTGTTTCTGTTTGATGTTTCATTGAAAATTAATTTTCTATTTAAGTGTTAGAAATGCTCTGGACTCTATATTCTGTTTGTCACATATTTGTCCTCATTCAAACCCCACACTGTCCTGATGCTTTTATAATAAAGTCTGGAAATGAGGTGGCATCAATCACTCACTATATTGACTTTTCTCAACCTATTATCATCACGTGTATCTCACTTCCCCTGGAATTCTTTTAATTTTGGGCAACGAAGTTTTGTAATTTTCTGGGAAGAGATCTTGAACATCTTTAAGTGGATTTATTCATAATGATTTCAAGTGTTTGATGTTATTAAAATAATATTGCTTTTATATTTTATTTTCAAGTTGGCTATCCATAAAGTTACAACTGACTTTTGTATATTGACTGTTTCCTGTTACCTTGTAAAATTCATATATTCCATTGAATTTTGTTTGTTTGTTTGTTTGTGAATTCCTCTGGATTTTGTACTTACCCAAACACATTATCTGTGAACCAGACCCGTTTACTCTTTCTTATGCAGCCTCCATCTAGCCAGGTGGAGGTTTCCCTCAGGTGACACATATGTGCGTGAGAATTATACAGGGCTGTGGCCACGGCGGCCCCATCCCACCAGGAAAACTGTCCACTTTGTTTTCCTCACCCAGGAGACCCGTCCGGTAGGAACAAATAAGATACTTCCATTGGCTCCAGGAATATTCTGAGGGAGGGAGAGGTTAAGTAGCTGCACGGAGTCACTTGCAGGTGGCATTTCTGAGCTGGGGACGGTACTTTTGCACCATTATGACCACGGAACCCGTCGTTTGCCATCATGGCTGTTTTTTTCAAGCTGTGTGCATGATATGCATACTGGTGACGTCTGCGTCACAGGTAACAGCCGGGACAAGGGGAAGAGCTGCTCTCACAGGAGCGAGCGCGTGCCATTCGAGCAGCTACATATCCGCCCGGCAGACATCCGTGTGCCTTAGGGGGCAGGGCTGAGCAACACAGGTTCGCAGGAGGGGCCTGGCCTTGCAGTGCCGAGGTGCGGGCATCGGCGGGCTCCTGGGAGCTCTGCCCACCTGCTTAGTTTTGATTTATGAAGATGCGCTTATCCGGCGCCCTTTGGGCACCTACTCGCAGCGAGCAGAAATAGAAGACACAATAAACTCTTCTCCCGTAACATTTTTTCCCAGCTCACTGAGAAGGGAAAATGCTACAGGGAAATAATGTAACAGAGAAAATAATGTGAGCATTGAAGAGCGTCATTAAAAGTTGTGCACTGGGAAATAAATGTTGGTTTCTCTGAATATTTAACCCAAATTAATTAAGAAGAAATCTCTCACGGACATATTGACTTTCTCTGTGTTTGTGTAAATAGTATTAGAGCCCACGGTAAAACAAAACGTCACTGGGGTCTCTCAATAATGTCTGTCTCACTGTTGCTGTTTTATGTGCATGAAATATGGGAACAAATTGAATACGCATATACAATTATAAAATTATAGCTGATAAGAGAAACTCTAGGTAGTCATTGCAAATATTACAGAAAATGTTCTTGTGGCTTTGTTTCATTTCATTTTCTCCCAGCCAACCTCCTTATTTTATTTTATCATTTTTATTTATTTTTAAAAAATTTTATTATTTTTTAAAAGATTTTATTTATTATTTCCAGAAAGAGAGGAAGGGAGAGAGGGAAAGAGGGAGAGAAACATCAATGTACAGTTGCCTTTCATCTGTTTCCAGCTACGGACCTGGCTTACAACCTGGTTATGTGCCCTGGCTGGGAATCGAACCAGCGACCTTTGGATTTGCAGTCCGGCACCTTATCCACTGTGCTACCAGCCAGGGCTTCATTTTTATTTTTAAATGGAATTTATGGGGCGATATTAGACAATGATGTGGGTTTCAGGTGTACAGTTCTACAACATAGCACCTGTATATTGGTGTTCGCCACTCAGGTCACGTCCCCTTGTGTCACCATATATTTGACCCACTTCACCTCTGACCTCTCCCCACCCCCTTCCCTCTAGCAATCACCACACTATTGTCTGTGTCCATGGGCTTTTCTTTTTTTATCTTTGCTTGTGACTTTGATTTATATTTTTTTCTATCCCAACCTGGAAGAGGGCCTGTAGTTGGATGTCGCTCAACGGGAAGGGACTGGGGACAAGGAGGGACAGGAGAAGGACCAGGCAGTCTAGGCTTGACCACTGCTGTGCTCCAGGCCACAGAGTGAGTGTGATGAAGCTGCAGCTAATGAGCTTCTGGGACAGAGACGGAAGGTGAGGGGCACTGTTCAGTGTCACGGTAACCCTTGGTTTTACGGTGTCCCAGGCTTCTCCAAACCTATGAGCAAAACACAAATAGAGACAGACAGAGACAGAATCACATCGTGCAGGTGGCTGGTGTCGCGTGGGGGCTCCAGGCCGGGAGCTGCACTTCTGGCTGCGATGTTCTAGAAACAGCGCCCAGAGGACCAGCGGGTATGGACACGCTGTGGAGGTGCGTTTATCACTCACGCTATAGGGTGGCGGGTTGGTGGCGGAGAGCAGCTGCTGCGGTCCTTGTCAGTCCAGGGAGGGACTGTGATGGGCGCAGGGCCTTGAGGAAGCTGGCCCGCAGGCAGAGATAACCGGACACTGCTGTGCGTTCTCCTACATCTTCCCGCATCACTTAAGTAAGCATGGCTTTCGGTGCCCCAGACACGGTGTTCTCAACCACATTGTGTGGAGCCCCTGGAAGCTCAGGAGACGGGGTGCCGGCCACTCTGACCACGGGAGCGTGTTTCTGAGGCCCGTGAGGAAACTGGGAATGCCCACCGGCTCCTAACAAAAGCAAACCCCATCGTGCGCTAGCCGGTGGCCTCTGACACCGGAGGGTAGAAAAGGATTTATCGCGGAAATATGCATTTGATTGAAAAAGCCTGGGTCTGGCTGGTCAACCAAGACTCACTCTCGTAGTTCACACGCGTTGGGCGAGCGCACAACCTGGGTATAAACACAGAAAAGACACAGTTCCGCTTCCGCCGCAACGTTTGCCCCTTTAGTCCCTGGAGGCTGAGACATGAAGAGTGTAGGTTTGCAGTACCTATAGGAGAATAATTACAGAATCGTTGGTGAAAGTGCCGGGGGTCATGCAACAAAGAAAAAAGAAAAAGAATGTAGTTGATGTTTAATCTAGAATCAGGAGCCCTGTCTGTGGTAACAGTCCTGTTTCCTTCTGAACCTGTATTTATTTAAATTCTTTACACTAAGGAAAATCAATGGATTTATTTAAGAAGGGTACCCGGAATTGTATCTGGAGACAATTTTTGTTATTATAACGCAGAGGGTGGCTGCTCGCCTCTAGTGGGCAGAGGTCAAGGGTGCCGGTAGCACCCTACAAGGCACAGCACAGCCCACCACGCCACCCCCAACAAAGAGCATCTGACCCCCAAGGTTAGGGCACTGAGGTGAGGACCCTGCTCCGGGGGAAAGGGGGCCCGTTCCCATATTCACCTGACACTCCGCCTGGACCCCCCAGCTCCCGCTGCAGCTGCCTTCAGAGAGGACAAGGCTGCGTGGCCCACGCGTGACCGCCAGTACTGTGGACCCTCCCTTGGGTGCACAGGCTTTCTGAGCACATCTATGACCGGCAGTAACATGGACAAGGAAAGCTTGTGTAGGTAAACATGTGGGAAGGCAGTTACTTCATGGCTAGTACAAAACTAGTGATTTGCGCAACCTAGCACGCGACCACATCAGTGTTTGGGGCGTCGCTCAGTTAAATCGCGAATGAGCGCTAACATTTCAATTTAATTGCTCCCGAAGGCTCACGTGTTCTTGCTGCCGACGCCCCTGAGAGACGGAGGCATTCGGGCAGCACAGCCGCTGCAGACGGGTTCTGGGGGCAAGTGGATGTCCCCTGAAGAGAGGGGACCCGTCTCGGGGCGTAACGGGTGTTTCTCCTGAAGATGCCAGTGTGCGTGGGGATGGCACGTTTCATCTCTTTGAGAGAGAAATGTTCAAATATCTTGACTACTGTATTCTAAAATTGACTACGCGTTTCTTCAATCTGATTTCTGCGTGAGGTTGGCCTTTCGCCATTTGGGGGAAGAATTGCTGCTAAGTTCATACTGTGTCCAGAGAGAAGGAATTCACTTCATAGGATGCAGGAGCAGGCGTGGATGTGTGTGTGAACATGTGTGTGTATGTGTGAGGTGAGGGAGGGTTGTGGGATGGAGGAAGAGTGAGCATCAGCCATGTCCTGAAAAAACTTACTGGAAATTAGCCTGTGAGAAGTGATCCTTCCCACCCTCTATCAGCCACTAGAGACAACATGAAATTACTGCAACACTTTTAATTAGTCAAAACTGAATATTGGTACAGAGGAGAAAGTAACATAGGCTAGATCGGGGAATAGAAAGCACATACTGAGACGGTACATCTGATTCCAATCATATTAATAATTACGTTAAAGTTGACTGACCCACCGGAGTTGCCCCTAATTACTTCCCTAGGAGAGGCGACAGCTTCCATGCATAGGAACACGTCCCTGAAGTGCCCGGGGTAATTGTCACACAGCTCCGTGCATTTGGTCCTCTTGTTTCAAACTGTGACACTTCAAAGGGGAATTTTCACTAATAAATAAAATATACGACATTAAGCCTCATTTAAACTCTCAAAAAGGTAAAAGTGTTTTTCCAAAAGCTATGAAGCCAAACAAAATACCAAAGTATCAAAATTACTTTTGTCTATTATTAAAATATCATAACTTTATTTGAGTTGGTTATCACTTATTCAAGATTTGTCTATATTTGTCTGAGAGAAGATGTTATAAATTAAAAAAACAATAACTAATAATAAAAATATTGACTACTTTCTTAGAAGTTGCATATTTACCATTAACAAATCAATGTTATTTTTAGGACAAATGAAGTAATAAAAAAGTCACAACATTTCAACAATTTACGATTTTTTTCTCAAATTTTACAGTCTTTTTTTTCCTTTAAAATGAATGAAATCCAGGTATTTATTTTTAACGTAGTAGTTCTCTGCTTCCCCGTAAAGCTGTGAGCCAATCAATGATACTTCTACTTGATGGCATTTTAGGCATGAAGAAACAGGGTAGCACCGCTCAAGACTGAAACGCCGTATATTAGATCTTTTAACTACACTTCGAATGAATTGACCACTCTGGAAACCAGCACAACTCCACAAACCATTGTGGGCATCGGGGTTTGGACTTGGTGACCAATGTGATGAGTCTTTTTTTGTCTCAGACGTTCATGTGGATTCATTTGACTTCGGCCATCCCTGTTGGCCTCCAAGACCTATGCGTTGATTTCACTTGGCTTAGCTTTGATCAAACATCCGGATCGCGCTCTAAAAACACGCACAGGGAGGGGTGTCCGTATATTTTTACGGGGACGGGCAAGACAGTTCCAGGTTAGGTTAATAGTGAGTGGTCCTGCTATATACGGTACTTGCATTTCAGGACATAAATTATTGCTGTGAGGAAGCACTGACGCAACTCGGGGAATACTCTGGGAAGGGGTATGTTCAGGGACATTGCCTTCGGAGACGGAGGTTGACTGCCTTCATCAGCAGCAGACAAATGCTCAGCTCCTTGGGACGGGCGGGTAGTAACAGGTTTCTTCTCACAAAGCCCAAAGTATTTACAGACGCCGGACCACAGAGCCAAGAACACCAGCAGGAAAAATGCCCCACAATCAAACCAACAAAACAAAATGACAAACAACACAAAAGCTTGAGTCGCTACTAATTTCAAATAAAATTGTCTCCATGTATGAGGAATATTTTCCGGGATAAAGCCCGCATTGCATCACGATAAAAGGGTCAACTCTGCAAGGAACCATTGCAATTATAAAACACTCTCCAGCCCATCGATGTGAACGAGCATTTTAACGTTGCATTTACTTACAACGTTTAGTCCCTGCAATGTCCATGTCACTGTCACCCCCACACAGCATCATTCTCATCAGACTGTTGTGAAAACATATTTACCTTTATTTATAAGAAACCTACAAATATTACTTAGTTTTTTTTTTTTTTTTTTTTTTTATGTTCATTCTTGCGCATCCCACAGCATCTTCCATTTCTTCCTGGGGTGTCTCCTCCATGAGTGTTCTTACAAAAGGCATTTTTATTTCACGGTAACATTTAAATGATATTTAACTGGACGTAAAATTCCAGTTTCCTTTACACACATTTTCTTCACCTCTTTAAAAGGATCATTTCATTGTCTTCCTTCAACTATTACTTTTATCGAGACTTCTGATAAATCTTCCTTTATGGGTGATCGATTTTCTTTTGAAAGCCGATTTTCTTTTGATAGCCTCTTGATGCCTTTGCTCTTCTTCCATTTCTTTCTGGTACGTACAATGTGGATTTTTGAAACCCAGGGATTCTAGGCAGTATTCTGTGACCTCCTGTAACCTGTGGCCTGTCACCTCTCTGTTCTTGGGGTTTTGGACATTTCCTCATTTCTCATGGGTGTTAGTTTTCTCTTGCTGCTCTATCACATGACCCCAAATGTGGTGGCTGAAGCGCATTTATTCTCTTACGGTTCTGGAGGTCAGAGTCTGACCTTGAGGCGGGGACAGGGCTGTGCCTCTCTGGGGGCTGTGGGGGCCTCTCCCAGCGTATGGAGACCACCTTCTCACCCGGGCGTGTGGCTCCTTTGTCATCAGCACCAAGTTCTTGTCTCCATAGTCACGTCTCTTCTGTCCCCAGTTGCTCGTATGAGGGCATGTGGTTACATGTAGCCTTCATCTGGATAGTGCAGGGTAAGGGCCACATCTCAAAATCCTTAGTTTAGTTGTACTGTGGGGTCTTCCGCTGGGTAGGGTTAGTCTCGGCTTCTGTGGGTGGGGACACGGACATCTCTGGGGAATCGTCACCCAGACTCAACATCATCGCTTCAAGGAGTAACTCCTCTCATTTGTGTTGTTTTTCTTGTGTTTCCTCTGTCTCTAATACCTTTTCCTAACACGTCTCTTTTTGTCCACATCTTGAACCCCTGAGGGTTGTCATTCAGGACCTGCTGGGGTCCTATTACTTCCCGCTGTCCCAGGCTCGGGGACTTCTGTTTCCCCGCCCCCTGCCCTCTCTCCGGGAGCTGGGCTTGTCTGGGGGGTGGGGCTGGAGGTGGAGGGCTTATGGCAGGGGGGGAGGGGAAGCCTTGATTCCGCACACGCTGTCTCTCCTGCCGCCTGGCCGACTCCTGGAGACAGAGGAGCGTGTTGTGAGACCATCTGCTTCGGATGGGGGAACGGGGAACGGGGACAAAGGCGTAAGAGGCTCCCTGCAGTTGGGAGGGACGGGGCTGATTCTGCCCCCAGACAGGCTCGGCACCGCGTGTGCAGCAGGGGTGGCACCGTCTCCCTCACGGGCCGTTGGGAAAGCTCCTCCATCACGAAGGTGCCAGCAGATGCTGGTCATCATCTGCTACGGCGGCAACAAGGCAGCCTTGCAGTTCCTCGTTCATCCTTGGCCTCCTTCTTCTGCTCCCCAGCCGTGGTGATGACAGGGGAGACCAGGGTGGCTGGCTGAAGAGGGGACTGTGTTATTGTCCCCTTTTAACATGGAGGGGACCCGATGGTTGCAAACCATTTTTAACGAGGAGTTTCATGAACTAGCAGTGGGCGGACATCTGCTGGGTTAGTTTGCAGCCAGACTACGCTCAAGGAGGCGACTGATTTTCCACGGTTGCTTATGGAGCCCGGTGGGCAGGTTTCGCTCCAGAGTCCATTACGGCCAGGAGAGCCATTGGCCCTTTTTATGGGCAGCGACATAAAAAGGTTCATTAGCTCCCACACCCATGCGGCGCAGAGAGACGGGGCGGAGGGGCCACCTGGTGATGGGCACAAGCCACCACCTTCCCTGGCCTGCCGGGGAGCCCCTCCCCAAGTCACACACACGCACCGCAGGGAGTCACAGTGACCAGCTTCACGTGGCTTTAAAACTCCACAGGGACAAAGTGCTCAGAGAGACGGGGACTAGGTCACCTTTTCACGGGTATTAGTCCCTCCTGCATGACGTGGGCTGATGACACACTGGTCAATGAACTTCTCTCCCTGGTTCGGTGTGAATATTTTCCCATTTACGTGCACATGCTTCTTATATGTCAAACTAGATTTTCCTGAGTAAAAATGACTGGGGACAGAACAATATAAACAACTATATGAAACAGAAACAGAACCATAGACACGGAAGGGACAGGGGCTGGGGGCTGGGTGAAAAGATGAAAGGGTTGCAGAGGACAGGTTGGCAGTGACAGAATAGCCATGAGCAGGTGCACTTCAGCACAGGGACTAGTACAGTCAGTGATGTCACTACCCAGGGTGCAAGGCGCGTACTGAAAATACTAGGGGAGCCACTGGGTAAGTGTATGGTTGTCTAACCACGAAGCTGTACACCCAAAGCTAATACAAAATAGAATTAAATGTCAACTGTAGTTGAAGAAAATGAAAACTTTAGCTGGGAGATATTTAAGTGTGGAAGGATTACTAGAAAGAAATGTTAAAAACCGAGATGCTATTTGACTTCTTAGCTTTGCAACCAAAATTTGGGGGGAAGTTTATTATTTCAAACCCACTCATGACATCAGAGCCCTCGCGTCCCTGACCGGCAAGCTCCCAGGGTGCTTGTGTGCATTTCAGGTGGTCTGAGACTCTGGGCTTTCAGGTCCCTAACCTTTGCTTTATAGCTCAGTACTTTATTCCTTTTAAACTTTGATCATTTCTTTATTATTAAAAATATATAACTTCTATGCAAAATGGAATACGCAGGATAATAAGAAGCTCAACAGTTCTCTAATCCACCCTGCATAGAATTTCAAACATTTCTGTTCATATACTCACCCACCTATAAGAAAACGTTTGTTCATCCTCCCCAGTATATGAGGGATGTTTCTGATGAATGAATGTCGCCTGGTCATTATTCTTAATGAGCACAGATTGTAAACTTGGATGAATTCACTGTAAGAGTGTTCACGAATGCCCTGTTTCTTTCAGTGTTGTTTTCTCCTCTTCCTTGTTCCGCTCGCAATGTATGTGGGTGCAGTAACCGTCCACACAGAAGGCGGTGCGGGGCTGAATTCCGGCACGGGTGCGTGCACTCCCATTAAAGTCCTGCTCCATTCTGTAAACAGCAGTGAGAACCTGGAGCCGTTTCAAGTTCTGAGCCCTTGGTCCCTTTGTAAATGGGGATAATGTCAGAGTGTGGTGACATAATCCAAAACACCATTCATGCTCTTGGAATGCGGTAAGTGTGTTGTAGCCATTTCACATAATTCAACACATAATTGTGCGTTTGTCTAACTTCTCCTTCGGGAAAATTCCTTGGAATTGGCCTGCTGTTTTCCCTGCCGCACTCCTGCTTCTGGAAGTCACGCCACGCATGCGCTGCCTTGTCCTCAGAGCTGGTGCCAATTCGTGTCACCAACAGTGTGCTTCGTTAGGGCAGGTTCACCCGCTCTCACAAATACCGTGTTTCACTGATAGACAATAGTAAGGTCGTCTTGTGATTGATCTCCACGTGTTAGGTTACCAGCGAGACTAGTTTCTACAGCTCTCTGAGCTTACTCGGCCTGTGTGACCTGCCTTTGGTGGCTGCTTATTTATGCAGCACATTGTTTGTTGCCAGTGCCTCTGCAGGCAGGACAATTGCAAACCTTTGGTGACATAAGGTGCAAATTATTTTTCAGATTTTCATTTACTCCTCATCCTTGTTCACATTTGCTTTTGCATGGCCATCCAGGTTTTTAAATCGTTGTGTTATCAATCTTTTTTTTTTTCCCTCCAAGAGTCCTACCTTCAGGGTCATAGCTGGAAAGTCCTTCTCCAACCTGTAGGAGAAATTAGAAAGCACTCGGATTTGCTGGCTTGCTCTGGTTTTATTTATTTAGAATGGGTAGGGATATCTGCTTTTGTGAGGAGACTATTCCAAAAATATTATACAGCGGAATGCTGCTAAATGTTCAGTGAGCTGCCTAAGGTGAATGTAGATTTAGTGGTCAAGACCTGACGAGAACATTCCAAATATCAGTAAAATATTGTGCTGGGCGCTGAGGCCAGCTGTGCCCATTACAGGCATTTCCAACATCTGGCTGGACACATGTTAGATGGGATGTTAATAGAACTGAAAGCAGCAGGAGCATTTCTAAAACCACACGACTTATAAACAGTCATCTGTATTTGCTTTCACACTTTGTTTTGTGTGCACGGTTTATTCTTTAAATACATAACGGTACCTTGGTAAAATTAACAGGGTAAACTATAATTTTATACATTTTTAGCTGGGCAATTGGCTCAAAAATTAGTTTAGAATACCACCTATTCATCACTGATTGGAGTTGACACCAACTCCCGTTTCTAGTGAATATTAAATCCCGCCTTTGGACTTGGACTCAGTGTTGTTGATGAAATAGTACTTTTAGTCAGGTGATTCTTAAACGAACAGAAACACAACATTTCCCTTGAATTAAGCATTTCTAACTTCACATTTTTATCACATTTCAACATGTTGCCTTTTTTCCTGAAGGAGTCAAACACCTGCACTTGTAACACGTTTTGTCCTGTTAAGTCGTAAGTTTTACGATTTTAGAGCTTGCTTAGAAAATACGTTCCTTAGGGGGGAAAAGTTGTTGATCACATGACAATGTGGATTTCAAAGCCTCTGTTATTCTAGAAAAGAAGCAGCAGTGGTCTTTCGAATAAAGTAGCTTACTGACCAATGTAAGGCATTAGCACAGAGAGCCAGAAGACACGGGGAATGACAAAATTAGCCAGGAACAGAGCATCCATCTCCCCCTGTACAGAACGAGCACTAGCCCAGCCCTGTACATGCATAGCTGTTGCCCAACACTATGCCCAGCTCTGTGGTCTTACTGTTTTCGTGTCTGGGGTGGTCCCTGGTCTGTCTGTCTGTCTATCTCTAGCAGTTTATATGTATCATTAATATTTTTATTAAAATACATTACGGATATTGTGGAGTAGTAAATAGAAATGTACTTGAGTGTGTGTGTGTGTGTGCAAATGTGTGGAAGAGAGGCAGAGAGAGATTATGAAGGCGTCAATCTATTTTAATTTTTTTCTCTTATTGTCATGGACATGTAAGAATTTCCCCAAATACCTTTATAAAATCTGGTGTTGTTATAATGCATGTCCTTTTGACCTACTCATAAAAGTATCATGTTAATCAATTTTCTAAACATAAAGCATCTTTTAACTTCAACAATCTAACCCTTTCGATCATGGCAAGTTTTAAAGTAATGCTAAACTTCATCGTAGTTTAGTTATGTTTTTTTCCTAAGCAATTCTAGATGAGATGGGTCGTCATGTTCTATTGATCTGAAACTCTCTGGGATCAGTGGTGGCTGGCTTCTTTTAAAGAACCAAAAAAGTTTTCCTTTGTCCTTGAAAACAGGCAAATCAGCATAGAAGTGATTTTATCACTGGAAGTTTTCAATTGTTTTTTATAGGAGACCATTTGTGTCTTATTCTTTGGAGAGAGTTGTATAACTGAACACTCTTTAGTGCCTTATTTACTTTTGTTTTATTTTGGATTTCTAGGATCTCTTGGGGCAATTTTGATAAAGCGTTACCCATAAATGATCTGTTTCATAAAACTTATAAATTAAGTTTTATAAAATACACACAACTATTTTGAATTTTCCTTTGCAATTGCGATTAGGCCCTGCAGAATTAGAAACATTAATATTAGCATTTGAACAACTGAGTCTATACTTAAAAGTAATAATAATATCAATGTCATGTGTCATAGGCTTAGACATACAAAACGCAGTAATTTATTTCCCTATAACATGTCTGGCCTTATTAAATAAGTGCTGCCCGGGTTTGTTTATTTTTAGCATTAAATTTTTATCCATTAAATCCAATATTTATGAAGAGAAGTAGAGATATTGAACCATTCTTTCTACAGTAAAGCACATTGTTAAGCCTGTGTTACAAGTGGAAATTCACATTCTGAAATCCATTTCCATGATTATTAATATAATAATAATATAATTAATATTATATCATATTATTAATATAATATGATGCTGCTGTACATGCCAAAGGAAAAGTTGTACGTAATGGCCAAAAATGAGTAACTGAGAGTCATAGCTGAAAAGAAAGGCACAACTGTAATGGAACCACCATAAAATCTGTTTTTTAAGGTCTATTTATTCCATAAGTAACTTGTGGTGTGTTTTGGCAATTGATAGGAATCTCTCATTACTAGGCACTAATGAATGTGTCAGCTAGTTTACCTTATAGACTTGCTAGCTGTTGTTTTCCCTCATGAATATTTTATTACTTTGGTCAAGTAATTAAAGTTTCCTAAATAGCTTGTGTTTCGCTGTGTAGCTTCTCTCTGAATTGGAATGAACCTGGTGTGAGGCTGAAGGAGGGACCTATTTCAGAAAACCACAGGGGGCCCGGGCAGGAGGCGCGTGTCCCCACGGGGCGTGACGGCCATCTTTGCTTGCGGCCATCACTGCGCACTCGTGCCTAACCTCGGGCCTCCGAGGGGCAGCTGAGATGCTCAGTGATCTGAGGGACCCCTGATCCCCTGTCCCTCAAAGGGTGGAGCTCGCCTAGTGCTCTGGGCCTGGGAGGGTTGGGCACCCAGTCCTGGGTCACTGGGGTGCCAGCCCAAGACATGTGGCCCGTGCTGCATGACTTGCTATTTCTCTCTTTCCGTTGCGAAGTAAGAAAATCCCACTTATTTCCTGATTTCTTATTTTACCAAACTATTCAACTCAGTATCTCAGGAAGGTGCGCCAAGAGGGTGTAGAGAAAAGGGTAGTGAGACGAAAGGAAACCTGGCCTTGCTTGTTCATGGGGCCGAGGGAGGCTTCTGGGCTCCGACTGGCCAGTTTTCGCAGTCTTGGCCCTTGTGTTGTTGGATAAGTGAAATGACACCGAATGTCTCAAATGCACATCATTTCCCTGCATATTTGTCACAATAGCGTATGAAGGGCATTTCAACCTAATCAACATTATGTTCTTTGTCTGAATGAAATGACTTCATTTTCCCTCGAGGGGACTTGGAAAGTCTACACACTAGAAAGTGCGTATTCATGGTTGAGTCACACCATGTAGTTCAATCTTTTCGGCCTTTCGTGTTATTTAAACACTTTATTTCGAATCCCATTTAAATGTGTTGGAGATCGGTGGAAACGGAGAGGAGTTATTACTCCTGTATACAGTTTGTTCCCACCGCTTTAACAGTTTAATGGGAAGAGCCCATCCATTAACTCACTGCTAATGGATCAAACGGGAAAACTTTCTGTTTCTATCGTGAGCAGCTGCGAGGTGCTTTTCCTCAGGTGAAGTGAGAAAAACAATCTTATAGTGAGATACTAGTCTTTCCGTACCCTGTGGCACTTTATGAAGTGCCCAGTCTCCGCCTGTGGGAGTGACTGTGAGCCCTCACGGGCGACCGTGCGCCTTTTCGGGATTCTGGTTGCAAGGAGCCTCGTGCGTAGCTGTGGCCAACGGACTGTGACAAGGCCAAGGTGCTGGGGACCAGGGGCCCCCGTAACTCTGTTCCCTGCCACCCTCTTCCTCACCCTCCACATGTGCCCCATGGCACAGCCGCACGACGGGGGGTGGCGTCTTAGCCTGATTACACTTGACATAAGTGACAAAGGCATTTTTATTTTGTTACTCGACTAACATTTTGAGATTTGAGTACCCTGGCAGGTGAAATGACTCCTGACTCATACATCAAATTTCATTTAAAACATTGCCTTACCTTTAATGTTGAAAGTCTTAGGTATTCCTTGTAAAGAAAATAGAAAAAAATAAACCTGTAGGCAGAAGACAACCAGTTTCTGTCACCCAAAGTCAAGTCAGCGCTGCTCTTCTTTTGGCCTCCAGGAATGCTGTTCAGTTGCGTCCCAAGATGCCCAGATGTGAGATTGTTCCTTCAGGGGGCTGTGTCAGCTCTATTATCATTTCCAGCACTTGCTAGGGGAGATTTACCCAGAATGCATACAGAGCTCTTATAACTCAACCACAGAAAAAAGACGAAGAATCTCAATAGATACTATTCCAAAAAGATACACAAATAAGCAATAACATGAAAACATGTCCCATAAGGAATGCAAATCAAGATGACAATGTGAGGTCATTTCACACGTGCTAGGAGGGCCATAATCAACCGGGGGGCGTAATAACACTGGTGAAGCCGTGGGGACCCGGCCCCGGACGGTGCTGGGGGACTGGGGAGTTTCTCACGGTGTTCGATCTACGCGGACTGTACAACCAGCCATCCTAAAGCTAGATATTTACCCTAGAGCATGAAAACATATGCCTACACATGGTATCTGTGCAGGAGTGTGTAGTAGCATTTATACATAATAGAGAAAAAAGAGGAAGCAACTCAAACACCCACCAACGGGAGTGGCTGAAGGAGATGCGGTGAATCTGTCACGGGGACATTATTCAGCCCTACAAGTGAACAAAATACTGACATGCTACCACATGGATGGGCATGAAATACTGACATGCTACAACATGGATGGGCATGAAATGCTGACACGTGCTACAGCATGGGTGGGGATGAAATACTGGCACATGTTACAGCATGGATGGGGGTGAAATACTGACACGTGCTACAGGATGGGTGGGGATGAAATACTGGCACATGTTACAGCATGGATGGGGATGGCATACTGACACACGCTACAACATGGATGGGCCACGGGCCTTTCTGGTATTTTCAGGGTGCGCGTGGGAGCCCCGTGACTCCAGTGCCGAGTTCTAGGAGCACGTCTGTCGGCTTCGGAGCTTGAGCTGCCTGGAGCCCCGAGAGGGGCAGGCGCACAGGTGACTGTGTAAGGGAGAGGCACCCGGTGGACGCTGTCACCAAGGAGAACACACATTGCGAGGCGAAGGCATAGACGAGGGGTGCTTCCTGGGGGCAGGGAGAGAGTGAAAGAAGAAACTCTATCAGACAACAGTGGACGCGGACAGGAGGACATTCTCACGGGATGGCAGGGTGAAGACACGGGTGTAAGGTGTGTGTGTGTGTGAGTAAAACAGGTAGTGCATGTGTAAGATGCCTGAGGGACACTGACTTTCTCAACTCGTAGCCAAGTATACGGAGGACTCGCTCACTTTTCAAAGGAATTAGCATCCCTCTGTAGTGTTTTTATTTCTTATTTTATTTCAAAGGGTTTAGTCATTAATTTTAGAGAGGGGGGGAGGGTGGGAGGCGGAGAGGGAGAGAGACATCCATGTGTGGTTGCCTTTCACCTGCCTCCAGCTATGGACCTGGCTTGCAACCTGGTTATGTGCCCTGGCTGGGAATCGAACCAGCGACCTTTGGGCTCAAGCTAGTGAGCCCTCCAGCTGGGGCCACTTAAGTTTCTTTTCATCTACATGCAGGCCTCGCTCGTTTTCCCTTTGTCCATCTGTGGGAACTCTTATGGGGAAATTGTTCATTGTATTCCAGTAGTATTGTTTAATGCGCCATCTCTTTCTGAATTTCCTGTGAATTGGTAGTGAGATCAAATTTAATTTGAAATCGTTTCTGTAAAAACACTTCTGAGACAGTGTTGTCGGCTTCCTTCCATCAGAAAACATGAATGATGGTCTTTCTCTTGTGGTGAGAAGTGTTCATACAGATGTTTATAACTTTGGCCCCCCGTTTTACTAGATGTCACGAAATGGTGACGATCTAATTATTATTTATTTATTAATTCTCCATGAATTAGGTGGAGCACCTTTTAACAACACAAACCTATCACATTGAGTTATGCTGTGAACAAGCGCATAAAAGAGAGGTAAGGTAAACATTTGATTAACGTTTTTTAGCTTTTTTACCTAGTGTTCTAACTGATGGGTAGGTGGTGCAGTATCATGACAAGGTGGAATAAAAGCATATTTGTTCACTTATTTCAGTATTTTTATGAATGAAGAAAAATAACTAATATTTTCATTTTTGGGTATTAAATCTATTGTATTTTTAAGTTATTGATCTTAGAGAGAGGGGGGAAGGGGAGAAAGAGAGAGACAGGAACATCGATTATGCCGTTCTGCTTATTCATGCATTCTTTAGTTGCTTCAAAACCACACCTTGGTGAAGCGGGATGACATTCTAACCCACTGAGCTACCCGGCCTGGGCTAATCCATTGTGGTTTATACTTATTGATGTTTGGATTTTGGCCAGTTTTGGGCAGCTGAGAGGCGCTTCAGCTTCATGCCTGCATTCTCACCTGAACATGGTTTGTCTGTCTTATGTGTGTCAGGAACGCGGACATTCACCTAACCGCCGAAAGGAAACTGCAAACAGAATAGCGAATTGTGGTGAGAAGTGGGGAGACAATAGTTATTCAATACTAATAAGCGTCGGGTGCTGCCTTGGGGTGCTCTATGTGAGTACCAGACTGATTCTTAGAGAACGTCTTAGAAAACTCCATTTTATAGGTAGAATCCCTGAGACTTAGAAGAAAAAGCGAAGGAACTCACGCGAGGGCATGGGAACCAACGTCCCTTGGGCTAGGACACTTCCGCCACCATGTTCCTTTGTCCTTCACTCTCAGGCTCCTGGGGGAGGGTCGTACTAGGGACCTCCGAAAGGGGGCTGGATCCTGCCCAAAGTGTTCCGATGGGTCTCACTGATAGACGCCACTGCCCCTAAATTTATAATAGTAAATTATTATGTAACTATCGCCAGTTGGCAGCCCTTGCCTGTACCTCCTCGGGGCCACCCAAGACGTTGGAAAGACCCTCAGCGACAGCCTCACGGGCGGAGTCTGGGCCCACCCTGCCCACAGGTAACCATCACAAAGGCTGGGTAGGCAACTCCGTGGCAAGGGAATCATGGAACCAACGTCAAGGGAGGTCCAGAAGGAGGGCCCCACGTGGCACGGGACCAGAACGCAAGGAGACTGTCCCTCTTACAATGACTTGGCAGAAGCTAGAATCATTGGAAATAGTGTCTCTTGGATCATCGGGCTTTGAAGTTTTAGTTCACACCTGGAGTTTCACGAAGGACAGGAAAGCAGTAACAAGTCCTCTCTACCCGGCTGTGGAGCCCTGGACGTAACCCCTGCTCACAGTGTCCAAGGACGACTGTGCCCTGATACACCGGTGGGCGCTGTTGGAGGAAGGCCAGCACAGGACATGTCACGGCTGGCTGCAGCTCCTTATTCTTCCGCGGTGGCCCCTTCTGTGGGCGCCCACGGTAACTTTGCCAGCGGTCCTTTCACATCAGTAAAGCGCGCTTAGGAAGAGGATTTTTATCATCCCTTGATAATTTCACTGCTAATCCACAAAATGACAGTTTTTAAGAGCTAAGCCGAAGAGATTTGTCAGAAATGAAATTTTAAATTGAAGGCTCTGCTCGGGGAGACTAATTTGTGGGTTCTTGTTTCCCCGGGCCAGAAGGTAACAGGGATGCCCTTTGAAGCCAGTGACAGAAACAACGCTTTTCCTCTGTTTTAACGTTTGAGATCGAGCTCACTGGGGGTGCACAGCAGCCCAGGCACACGGCGCCCCGTGTGCAGGGCGGCCACCTCGGCCACGCGTCTGGTCCCAGATCTTAAATCGGGACCTTAAAATCAATCCATCACGCGGAAGCAGAATGGCCGACACATGATCTTTCAGATCCAAATGATCTTGTTTTCATCCTTAAAGAATAATCGCTGTCATCATTGCCTGTCCTAGCCGGGTATGTTCAAAGGGGCATAATCTGGGCGATTTGTCACCGGCTTACCATGCGGGAACAGAACAGTCCCTGGCCTGGGTGGTGTGATACAGTTCGACAGCTGTAGTTTTCATTTATTGGCCTGAGGTCAGCTAGAAGTTGGGCTGCTACCAAGGGGAGTCTGCGAATTCCGCACCCTCCCCGCCCAGTGCCTGCAGCCTTTCAGGAAATGAGGAAATTGATGATCACCCTTCTTGGCTATAGCAGGACTGTCTCAGGGAAGATTTGTAGGTTCACTAATGGAGAGGCGCGGGTTCCTGATAATTATATCGCCTCTTCTGGAGCTGTTTTCCTTTAAGCAGGTGATAGAACTCGAGTCTGAAGAAGCATGGCTTCCTGAACAACTTGCGAAAAAGCCTGTCTAGTCAAAAATGAAGTTTGGTAAGTCGTTTCCTGCTTTGTCCACTCCCCCGGCCGGCGCTGGTTCAAGCATCGGTCACACAGAGCAGCCTCTCCACACGCTTCGATCCGGCGTGGGTGTTTCGGCCCCTCCCACCTCGGGTTAACACTAGGAAAACACGGATCAACACGGGTGGCCCTCTGCTGCCCGGGGGGCACCTGATCACATGTCTCCCCTGTGACCGAGGTCTCCTGAGGACGTCTGCTGTCGGTGACAGATCCCGGGCTGTTAAACTCTCCGTCGGGGATGCTGATCTTGCCTCTGGCCTCCACGCGTCCTTCACGGAGATGCTACAAGAGATGACAGTTCCAGGTTACGCATCGCTACTTTTGGTCATTTGGTTAAAAAAAATTATATTGAACAACTTTGTCAAAACAGCGATGTTGGGCTCTTGGTATTGCAGCCATTCCCGTTTATGTGATATGAGTGTCACTTGCTATTTGCTGTCATTCTTGTCCAGCTTCAGGGAGTTAAGAGCACAGCTGAGCACACAGGCTGGGGGTGTGGCCCGCTGCCCCCGCGTCACCTCCGTTCCCTGGTGACCCCGGGCACCAGCGTCTCCGGCACAGGCTCTCCAGGCCCTGGAGCCACTTCCCAACCTTCATTGTTCTCTCTCTGGGGGGGACAGGGGCATGACGCCCAATGGCTCGCTGTACCCACTCGTCATTCTTAGCTGAATTAAATGAGCACAGATGATAATAAATATAATGAAAATGGATAAAGGGCCATGAGTTAGTACATTTCGATGCTGTTCACGGAAGGTTCAGGTATATGTATTTATAGTCTTTTGGGTGCATGTATGTATTGCAGAACCACTTACATGTTCTCACCATTTATGCCGGTGTTGACGAGTTCTGTCCCCAAAGTGTCAAGCCAAAGTCCATGTAATTAAAACAGTTTGCGCGGCCAGGACTTTCAGGACAGACCTCGCATAGTGTCGGGACCGCGGTGCGGGCTGGGAAAATAAGCAGAAATGTGAACAGATACTGATGTGCGTCTCTATTTGTGATACCTGTGTTATAACAGGGAAAACGTAGAAAGAATCCACGGGCCAGCTATAGCGTGTTATGTAAAACACGGTGAACACAACCTATGTATATTAATGGTTCATAATGAACATGTATTATGCATCTGCCACATATTCATGAGAAACCACACACGGAGGTGAGAAAACCCTAAATTATTAACTATGTTGTGTCTGGCCATGAAGATGTTGCGATTTTCTTCTTGACGCAGTTCTCTAATTCCACATTTTATCATTCTCGTAAATTAAGTGTCATCGAACGAGTGCCCTGGGGAAGCACGTTCTGGCCACCTGCTCTCCCCACACTTCGGTTCACCTGCACCCCGGCACCTCGACAGCGGCCCCTGCGCCGTTCGCCGGGCATTTCTGGCTCCTTTCGGGGTTTATTCCGCGCACCCCACGCACTGCGCAGAAGGGTGCACGGCCCAGCCCCACTCCAGTGAGGAAAGTGACACCCGGGCGAGCCTCGTGGGGGTGACCGCGGGTGGCGCGCGTGGGCTCCGGCGCTGCGGTGCCGAGTGGGTGTGGGGCCGGCCCCCCGCAGCCCCCGCGGTGCCTGCAGCGCCTGCTGCGCTGTGTCGGGGTCCAAGGGGCAGAGCGGGGGCGCAGCCCCCCAGTTGTCAGCCTCCTGCGCTGCATGCAGGCTTCCCCCGGTGCGACGTGGGGAGAGGAAGCTGCGCGCCCCCAGGGGCCGGGGACACCCCGGAGGGGCCGGGTCCCCACCCTGTGCCCGCTTGACACAGCGCCCTGAGCGTGCGCCCCTGAGCAGGGCGGCGGCTTTGGGGGTCTCCCCACTTTCCCGCACTCACTGTTCTGCTCTCAGAACCCACTTCGCCGTCTTGCACTTTGGCGATCGCCATCAGTTCGACGCCCGACAGATGCCACCAGTCTCTCGGGAGCAAAAAATGAGAGATTCTGCCCCCAAAGCGCGTCCTGAGCTGCGGCGGCCGCAGAGCGGACGGGAAAGACCCAGCTTCGATGTCCCCGAAGGGGCGCCCGGGGCAGCGCGCGGTGCTGCGGGGGCAGCGGACACACCGCAGGGCCGCGGCGTCAGCCGGTGTCAGGGTCCCCGCTGTGTCTCCTGCGTGTCCCGTTCGGCCTCTCCGTTCGTGGGAGCGGAGCGTGGACATGCGTCCCGCCCGCCGCAGGCCGCCGTGTCCCCGCGCTCCCGCCCGTCTTGGCCTGCGCGCGGCTGGAAAAGAACGGGACCCGCGAAGAGGCCTCACCGGCCGGCGGGGCAGGTTCAGGCGAGCGGCGACCCCGGCGGACAGGCGCGCGGGCGGGTCTCCGCGCCGCCAGCAGGGGGCAGCAGAGCCCTGGGGATCGCCGGCGGGCGGGGCCGTGACACTGTTCTCCTCGTCCTTCCGTCCGCAGGAGTCACGTTCCCCGAAACGCTTTCTGTAGAGCCGACCCTGCAATTGCATCATTGCCTCTATAATCGTACATGGCCCACGTATCCCCTTTTTCCTGCTTATCCATGGCATTAATTCCGCGCAGACAAGGGCGGCCGTCTGCAGAGAGAAACACTCAGGAGAGGCAGGCAGGCTGCTCCCCGAGACACAGCGAATTCCGAGGGGAAGGAAAGCACGCGGGGAACATCAGGAGCACTTGGCACTTCTTCCTTTGCTGCCTTTTAGCACCTTTTACTTGGCATTGAAAACTTCTCTCTCTCTCTCTCTCTCTCTCTCTCTCTGTATTTTCAATGTATGGTTGCTTTTCACCTGCCTCCAGCCCAGACCTGCCTGGAGACCTGGCTTGCAACCTGGTTATGTGCCCTGACTGGGAACCGAACCAGCGACCTTTGGGTTCGCAGGCCAGTGCCTTATCCACTGTGCTACCAGCTAGGGCTTTATATATATATATATATATATATATATATATATATATATATATATATATATATACATATATATATTTTATTTAAGACGCAGTTGCTTAGATGGCCAGTGGAATATTCTCCTCTATTTAGTCAACTCTTAGATGTACTGTTTTCAAATACCTTTCCCCAAAATGTACAATCCAAAGTTGATGCCTAGGGCTGAAGCTCACAGCGTAAAAAGCAGGGCAAGCCACCCGCCACTTCCCCCGGTGACCTTTCGGGGGGCAGACGTGGCAGGGCTGGGAGGCAGGGCGCCTCGGGGGCATGGCTGTGATGAGGGTGAAGGTGGGGCGCACATGGCGGGGTTCATGAACCTGGCATGGAAGGGGTGAGCTGTAAGGAGGAAAGAAGACATTGCCCCACCCCCGCCCCGGACTCTTGCTAATCTTCCGGGAGGGTGAAGAATGTTCTGCTCATTAGGAAGCCTGTAATCGTCATCCAGGGCTCCAGGTGGTACTGCAGAACCGCCGTGCGTTTTCTGTGAGGCTGCTTGTTAGCATCCGTTTCTCCCGCTTTTCAGGGCGGCGGGCGGGGGGGTTGCATGAGCAAACACACCGAAAAGAGCAGCTGTAAAGCAGAAAAGGCGGCGTTGCCCACGCAGGCAGTGAGCCTCCGCAGCGCCGGGAGTGACCAGCTGGACGTGCATACGTGGGTGCATTTTTAGTTCCCAAGTGGAGACCAATTTTCAACGGGGAACCACCGCCAGAAGGTTCTGAAAGTGCTTAATGGTGTTGCGCTGCCGCCTTCAGGGGTGACGCTACATTGGAAGGAGATCGTTATGAAACTTAGTAGCCAACAAAAGGAGGCCTGTTCTGTCCCAAAGTACGTGGGGTGGGGGCAAGGAAAAAAAGTTATACTCTCCCTCCCACCTTCTAAGTTCTTCTGGCTGTGCTACTACCAAGCTAAGAAACGGATCACCAAGGGGAAATCGCGTTTTGAATGCCTGCATGTGGGGAATTCTCATAAGCATGGAAATTCCAAAAGCAGCGAGGCAGCCCCGGGTCTATGGGTCTGCCCGGAAAGTATCCAGCCACGCGCAATACCATAGAGACGTTTATTAAAGAAGACGCAAGATAAGGAGAAACGGTGTGTGCAGGACAATGATGCCTCAGTCCCCTTCAAAGTGGGCACCTTGGGACCTCACACAGTTTCTCCCAGTGGCCATCAGCTGCCCCGTGTGTTTTCCTGAATTTCGTTGATCTTCTGAAATCTTTCCCTTTCAAAGGTGATTTCAGTTGTGGGAAAAGCCAGAGGTCACAGGGCACCGCATCTGGGCTGTGGGGGGAGGGGGGCTGAGTCACCTGGGTGACTTGATGTTGTGACGCATGGTGAAGCTGCCCATCACAGTTGCCCACAGCTGTGGCCTCCTGAAGCATCTGAACGGTTTCTCAGGAGGGATGTTCAAGTTTAATGCAAAATACGATGCGGGTTCGTTGCTCTACTCGCTCAGTCATTTGGAATGCAACGACCACACAGTACACACGCTCGCTCAGCAGCTTCTACCATCCCCACTGCACAGTGAAGTCGTCCTTGTTCACACATGCGAGTTCCAGTCGCTCTCCTTGGCTGCCAGGTTACATCGATGTCACCTGAACCGTTCTCATCATGTTAATAGTGGCTAGACTTTTCCTGGACGAACCTCTTGTGTATATGACACTTTGGACAGAGGAGAAAAGGGGGGTGGGGTCGTAGATTCAGAAGTGAGGGGTGATTGCCAACCGCTGAGAAGAGCTGAGCAGGCAGGCAAACCCTCACCGGGAGCTCAGAAACATGGGGTGCAGCTAACAGCCCTTCCTGCCTGAAGCTCTGCACCCCACCCTTCACTCCCATTAGGCGGAGCTACATCCTGGGGCCCCTTCCTGGAGCCGGTTTCTCTCCTGAGTCTCTCGGGCCACAGGGTCTTTCTGAGTCTTTCATTTCTTGATAATCAACTTAAAACCTATGTTCCAAAAGACAGCTTCGAGGTGGAAAACTTGGTCCTTTTCAGGGCCATGCCTCTTCTCCCCAGCCTTCTGCGGGCGCGTGCAGCGTAGGCTCACGTCAACAGCTGCCCCTCGGTTTCCCTCGAGTCAAGAAGCAGCTCTGCACCCGCGTGGTCCTGGGTTCGAGCACAGGTGCAGGCTCCTCGGACTTGCAGGGCCTCGCGTCCTCTTTTAAGAGCACGTTGAAAGGTATTTTGAAACACCTGTCCTTCTGTTGAGGAAGAGTAAGGTGAGGGAACAGAGCTTGTACAAGCTACAAAGGCATGGGTTTTCACAGAAAATTTCTTGGGACTATTTACAGAGGTATTCAGGCAGGAAAAGGTCCTTCCCGTAAATTACCTGCCAGCGGCTCTGGGGACAGGGTTTCTCCCCTTGACCCCGCTGGCCATGGACCTCAGGGGCCAGGACTCTGAGATGTGCTGCCCACCTTCCTTCCCATGTCCTTGAACGTCCTTCCTGTCCCTCCCTCTCAGCCTCCACCAGGGGGAGGCCCACCTGCCTATTTCCAACTCTTCCTTGAAGTCCCTCTTTCCTTTCCTGCCATGGAGTGATCTCCTTGTTTCAACCCCGTCCCCCACACGCACGCGCGCACACACGCACACGCTGTCCACGAGTCTATGCTGTGTGCCACACATTCCGTCCCATTAACACTGGGATCGCATGACCTCCCTTCAACGGAGCATCATCTGCGCTCAAGCCCTCAGCCCTACTTTGCTGGGAAGATTGTGACACCCGAGAGCCTCAGCAACCTGCCAAGGGCTCCAGCCACAAACAGCAAAAACTAAAGTCCAGCCCTCTGATTCTGATCCCAGGCTGTTACCACCCCCCTGAGGAGGCCTTATCCTGGGAACAGCGAATGGCGACAGTGTTCTAATGCCAGGGAGGTTTCTAACACCAGCAGTTCTCCGCCCCGGGGAAGAGGAGCATCTCCAAGGCCTTTTGCTCCTAACCCTGGAACCCGCTTTGTTCTGGGAGCAGAGCTTCAATAGCCTGTTTCAACCCGTTGCTGGGATTGATTTGTGTTATTGGATGTCAAGAGATGTGTGTTTGGTTTCAGGAAAAGGTCCTTTGTTATTCTTAAACTTCTATTATGAAACATACCTACAAAGTGGACAGAATGATATTGATAGAATTTCCACATTTAGAAATTAAAGGTTGCCAGTATGGTTGAAGCTGGGATATCCAGGAATACATGCTCCTAATCATGTACTACTCTGGTCTCTGAAGCAAACTTGACTTTGGTGTTTGTCATACTTACGCATTTTCTTGTGTATGATAGTCTTGTATATTTTAAAAGTGAATAATTGCCCTGGCTGGTGGCACAGTGGATAAGGCGCTGGCCTGCAAACCCAAAGGTCGCTGATTCGATTCCCAGTCAGGGCACATGACCAGGTTGCAAGCCAGGTCTGTAGCTGGAGGCAGGTGAAAGGCAACCATACATGGATATTTCTTCCCCTCTCTGCCTCCCTCCCTTCCCTTCTCTCTAAGAATAATAAATAAAATCTTTAAAAAAAAACTGAATAATTGATACAAGCATGTTTGACCATGGAGATAAATCTATGTCGATATGTATAGGCATGTTCCCATTTTCACCATGGTATAGTATTTGCATTTTGTAAAAATAGCCCCAAATGTGTGCTCCTTCTTTTGCCATTGGCCATTCTCGTTATTTCCACAGGAAAAATGTGCACAATGGGCATTTATTAAACGTGTCCATCTGTGCACCTGGGACAGGACCAAGGTTAGGAAGCAGCTTTGCTGGGCCAGGCGGTAGGTGAGTCCTCACGTGAAGTTACAATGGCCAAGTTCACCTCCAGCGGGACTATATCAAGTTGTGTACGGATCATCAATGGGGCTGTTCAATATTTTCTGTGACAAATGATCATTTTCTAAACGTGGTTACTTTTGATGTTGAAGTTGACTTCCTGCTCACCTTACACCCAGGCAGGTTTCGTTCGCTGTGACCGCAGCCACCAGTTCTCCATGTTTACCACACAGAATCCCGCCTGTTCTGCCCGCTACACGCATTGCGAACATCTTCCCCAAAGGAGGGCCCGCTTCCCACTTCCTTATAGTGCATTTAGGTGCCGGACGATTTGTTAAGACTTGTGAAACCGAATGTAGGAGCCTGTAGTTCATTATTTAGCAAATAATTCCCTGAATTATAAAGACATCCTCTTTAACTCCTTTCAAAGTTTTCAAGCATCTTCTTTTTAAGTGTTTATTCTACCTGGGGACAATGTCTATGTAAGGTGTTACGTACGAATTCCGTTTAGTTTTTCCCGCTCTGTGACAGCCAGGTGCCAAAGCACCATTCACACGCTGACCTGCAATTCCACTTCTGTGTGTATGGATTTTCCATGTGTATGAACAGCTCTTATTTCTTCCTCAGCCGCACTGTTTCTTTTTCATTGTGTTTTTGTAATTTACTTCATTTAGATATCACAACTTTAGAGAACCTTGAAATCTAGTAGGACAAAGCCTCTCCCATTTTTCTCTAGAATTTTTTTTGACTATTCTTAACTCTTTCTAGTTGGGTATAAATTTCAGATTCTGCTTGATAAGGCCCATACTATGTTTGGAAATGCTATAATTTTCTATGTAGAAAGTATAACCTAGAAATACAAAGATGCCCTTATAACTGTTGTTTCCTGTCCTAGCTTTTGTGTGCTGGGTATGACATCAATACGGTGACAAGTAAAGTTGGTCCGGCTTATGCTACTGTTCTGTGTGGAGAAATTATTTCAGCCTGGCCACTGTCACACATCTTTTTTTGCTGGAGGTTGCTTTTTGTTCTGTGTGTGTTGGAAGTTTTCTAGTCACCTTTCCCACGGTTAAGGACGGTTTTACTCACAGGTTGCAAATAAAACTTACGCGAGTGCATGTTGAATTTTATCCAATCTACTCATTGATGAATTATATTCATTGATGTTTCTAATTTGAAACACTGAATTTTTTCACTTTCTATTTTGAGCATAATATTTTTTCTCTCTCTTTTTTTAAGATTTTATTTAATTATTTTTAGAAAGAGGGGAAGGGAGAGAGGCAGAGAGGGAGAGAGACACATCAGTGTATGGTTGCTTTTTACTTGCCTCCAGCTACGGATCTGGCTGGAGGCCTGGTTTGTCACCTGGTTATGCGCCCTGGCTGGGAATCGAACCTGCGAACTTTGGGTTCGCAGGCCGGCACCTTATTCACTGTGCCACTAACCAGGGCATATTTTCTCTTTATATAATAAGTTATATTACCCAACATTGTATTGAGGTGTTTTGCATTTCTAAAAATGAATCCAGTTATGGCTGAATTTTCTACTTCTTACTCCCCAATTATACTTACCATCATAGTTTTACTGGCACCACAAATTGGAAACTATTTTCTCATTTTTAAAATTCTCTGAAACAGCTTTGATGCATTGGAATTGATTGGTCTTGAATGTTTGGTAAATTCTGTCGAACATGATGGGATTGGTGTTGCATATGAGAGAAGACTTTAAATTACTAATTGAATTTAATTAAGAAATGTATTTCTATATCTTCTTCAACAACTTTGAAAAGTTGCATTCCTAATTTTCTTTTCATGTAAGCTTTCAAATTCATTGATGTAAAATTTTAATAATAGTCTTCATTATCATTTAATCTCTATGGTCCCTATATTCTCTTGTGCTCTTGTTTTTAAAAACTATAACCAGTAAAACAACAGTTTGTATATGTTAGGGACATATTGATTAAAATGAATTTTTATCTTTATTAATTATATCTACTCAATATGTATTTTTTCTCTCATTAATTTCACCTTTGATTATTATTAATTTTATTGGTGGCTTCTCATCTTGACTTAAGCAGATTAATTTTCAGCTGTGATTGCAGCTCTGACAGATTCGGGGTAAACTTATATAGCCTTAAACATGTATGTATGTATGTATGTACATATTTATTTATTATAACCTAATGTGAATTTTTAATTTCTAAGTTATAGCAATCCTTTCTTAATTATCAAACATTTGCCTTCTTTCTAGATCTTGATCTAATTTAATCATATTCAGGTTGCAGGCCTGATTTTCTTACATTATTCTTTGGAATTGGACGTGACTTATTTCAGATCTTCATATGGTTGATTTTCTAACGTTGTCAGCATGTGGCTGTTTAAAAACATAGCCCCTGCCGCTTTTAGTTCACGCTCTTTTTAGCATTTTATTCTCCTTTGTCAGCTTTACCAATCTGTTTGAGAGACGCTCATCTTGTAAAGTTGAACATTATTCCTTAAACTTTTTATTGAGTTTATGTCAAGTTCCTGTCTGATAAGTGCTGCTTCCTCTTGTGATTCCAACGTTTTCTTACGTTTTCGATCCGCATCTCAGGCAGAGCACGTGCGTTTGTAATGAGCGAAGGTCGGTCCCAAAAGTATCGGCCGCGGGAACTACTTTATATTGACATCGGCTGGACACCTTCGGGACAGGCCTGTGCGACCGAATTACCTGTTTCCCATCCCCCGCCGAACACCGAGTCTCGCTTTTGGGGTGAGGAGTCACTCACTCTGATTTTCCGCTATTTTGTTCCGTGTTTCCTGGTCCTCCCTCTGCTTTCCTGTGACTCTGCTCCTGCGGGAAAAGGGGGCGGCCGCGGGGCTGTGCCCAGAAGCCGCCCCGCGCGGCGGACCGGGTCTCTGAGATCCCCGAGTCGTGCGCCCCGTCCAGCCACGCGCGCTCGGTGTCCCCAGGCGCCCCGGGCGCGGACTACCCGGCGCGGCCAGCGGTCCGGACACGCGGGGCACATGGGGCACGCGGGGCACGCGGACGCCCGGGTCGTGCTCTGCGCTGCGCCGCTGTCGCAGCGGCTCGCGGACGGCTCGCCCTCGCGGGTCACAGCCGGTTGGTGGCTGCGCGCGGCTGGTCAGCGTCGCGTGCGACTCACGCGCACGTGCCCAGCGAGCCGGTGGTTCCCGCCGCAGGTGGAGGCTTCCTGGGGGCGCGGGGTGGGCAGCGGCGCGTGAAGTGGCCGCTGCTCTTCCCCCGTCGGGTTCACAGCTTCTCCGGCCGAGAACCGCCACGTGGAGGAAGCCCAGCGTCTCCTAGTTCAGGCTGCGCACCCACGAGGGCCTCGGACACACGTGGAAATGGGAGGGCGGCCGCGGACACGCCCAGGGCCGGTGGACCACCTGCGCCCCTCGCGCAGCCCGCATGTCCGGCGGCTGGTGGCCGAAGGCAGCGGGCACAGGACCACTTCGGCCCGGAGTGTCACTTGCTTCGAGTTGCTCCCTGAGCAGGAGTTTCCCCAATCAGATCTCCTTGCTGGGATTAAAAATAATAATAATAAGAAGAAATACATATGAATTTATTTGTCAGACGCCAGCCAAGAAAGTCTACACCGGTAACTGGTCTGCAGACCTGAGAAGGAACTCTCAACAGCCCCATATATTCTGTGGCTCATTATTTGTCATCCATCCCCTGAAAAAACACAAATGAAAAGACCAGACCTTCGCGGGCAGCAGCAGGGCCCTGACTACAGTCAATAGTCACAACTAATAGTTCTGCAATTTAAGATCTGCTGTATAATGATACATGTGTAAACACATTTTTTTTTTCCTGGAGCAATGTGAGTAGCAATCTCCTGGCAGCAGCATAAAAATAAAATACGTCCTTCCTGCTGCTGTTATCCCTCTCCTATAATTAGAATTCGTGGGAGCGCCCTCCTGCAGGAGCAGGCTGGCCGCCTGGCCAGGGAGCAAGAAGAAGGGATGAAGGGGTTGGCGTGGGTTGGGGGTGGGGTGGGGGGACATCCAGGTGCTGGGTGTGCACTGCACCTGCCCGAGGCTGCTACCAATGGAGATTTTTAGAGTCTTCCTTTGAACAGTCTCGGTGGACAGAGGTATCCATGTCTGTGATACAGGGGTGTTAGAACATACATGCATGTGGCAGGAGAGGGGTGTGGGTGATAAAGTTAAAAATCGAGTCCTTAGCCAGATCCACTTTCAAGTCCAAGACCTTGATTTTAGGCATCCCGTCCCTGGCTGCCCCTTTGTACAAGACACATACACTGAGGGTTCTTGCCAAGAGAAAAAGGCCAGTTTTTGTCATCGCAAAGATGGGAGTGAGTATAGACTGGCAGTCTGTATTCTGCTATCACACACCTGGTCCTTCAGCAGAAAACCTGCCAAAACCATCAGGAATGCTTAAAGAGGGGTTTAGTCCAAACGCGGTGTTCAGATAGCAGACAGGAAACTAGCAGGAAAGGATGGTGCTAAATTGCACCAGACATTGAATTACCCTCCTTCCGTACCTCTGCACGCACACATGCACACATACATGTACACACACATACATGTACATGCACACACACACACATGGGTCCAGGCTGCAGACAAGGACTGGTCCTCCCTGAATAAATTCTTGTCCTAATGGGAGGGACGGACAGGCAAATAGGTCTCAAACTTCCCCAAATGTCTCTAAGATCCATGCCATTTTACCCCCTTAGTTAAGAATTTGGACTACCATTAGAAGGTAAGGCATCTACTGACGCTTGCCTGCTTTCTCACAGAGCAGATGCAGTGGTCTGGAAAGATACAGGAGCTTGGGAAGGCACACCCACACCTGCTGTGGGCTCAGCCTCCCAGGTGGCCTCCAGCGTCAGGTTCTCAGGTGAGCTCTGCCCTGGAGGGTCCCACGTGTGCTGTGGCATGCAGGTCCCCAAGTGTGCTCCGGTGTCAAGTTCCCAGGTGGGCTATGGCATGGAAGTGCCCAGGTGTGCCATGGTGTGCAGGTTTTCAGGTGTGCCATGTGGTGCCCCATCCCAGATATGGCAGGTTTTCTGTCGGGCGGAGTCTTGGATGACAGGGAAACTCTCAGAAAACATAGCCATTACAGGAAGAATTTCCTACTTCAAGGTGCACAAATACTGACAATAATCAAATCCACATGAGAAACAGCTGCTCAGGCTTTGTGCGGCATTTCCCAATGCACTGGTCTTGCTGGGACCCAGACTGAGCCACTGTCCTCTGCCCTCCCCTGGATGGGGTCTCTGTGTCTTGTCCAGGTGCGCCGGCATTTTCCCAGCCCATAGCCACGTTTAGCAGCAACTTGAACTTCCGTTTCTCACAATTGCAGCTGGAACAACTGAAAAGGTCATTTTTCCAGACCTGAAATACAGAACACATTACATGTACAGTAGATTAACTAAATGATCAAAACTGGAAAGAGAAAACACTTTCTGGGGAGGAGAGGAAAAAAGACAGCTGTTTCCTGATCTTGAATCCACTAATTTGACAGTTTCTTCCCTGCAGACATTCCATGGTCCTCACTGGGAATCAGGGGTCAATTTTGCTCCATTCTGTGTGGCTGAGATGAACCAGGACCACACTTCCGGGGTGGCTCTCTCCAGGGAGTCTGCAGAGGGCTGCGGACAGAAGGGGTGCAGGGTCCCCAACAGACAATGCCTTCTCTGCTTGCCAAATACCTATCTGCCTCCACCCACTTGATCTGAGTCTTTATGAAGGTGACCGAGGGGATAGAGGTAAAAAGACTTTGTACCAAAACTGAAAAATCAGAGCATTTACCAGGTTCACTGACAGGCTCTGTCTCCTGTCTGTGTTCTTGCTTTTGCTTTTCTAAAGAATTACCACATTTTTTATCTCTTAGCCTCCCCTGAATGCTTGGTTTCCATTATTTTCCTTATTTCTATTTCTAATCGTGTTTACATATATTACGTATTATTTTCTTCAATAGTAGTTCTTCATTCATTACTGTACAAGTCACTTGATTTTTCCTAAATAAGATGTACATATTCTCTTCAGTTTACAACTGTGCTTCATGAAGTAAACAAAAGCCAAACACTACAGTTCCATTCTTTCCCATCTCAAATATTCCAGCATTTGTGTCTCCAATTCTTTGGTTGCTCATTTGTTAGTATTTTTTCCTGTCAATTTTGACAAAAAAATAAAAAATCCTTCTGGGTTTTGACTGAGGTTACACTGAATCTATTGATCATACTAAGAACTGATGTCTTCAAAAAAATACTGAATCTTCCAAACCATAAATATAGAATATTTTATTCAGGCCTTTCTCAATTTGTTTCTTTCAGGGATTATAGTTTTCGGAATTCAGTCCTTTCATATTTTTCTCATACTTATTGCTTAGTATCTTATACATTCATGACTTTATATTAATACATGGTATTTTATTTATTTCACCCCACAGATATTAATTACCAGCCTGTAGAGATAAAATTTATTTTTATGTTAATTTTCTACCTTGAAATGTATGAACTCACTTATTGGACCTAACACTTTCTTTGTAGATTCTATCAGATTTTCTTTTCTTTTCTTTCCTTTTTTTCAGAGGAGTCCAGATTTTCTGAGTGGATGATATTATCATCCATGAATAAAAGTAGTTCTGTTCATTATTATTCTTATCTTTAATGTGGATGCTCATTATTTCTTTTTCCTGCTTGATTGCAGTGGCTAGAACCTTAGGACAACATGGAATAGAATGTGGAATAGAAGCTGTGAAAGGAAACATACTTACCTGTCCTTTACCGTTAAGTACGATGTGGCTCAGGTTTTGTTGATGTCCGTCATCAAGCTGAGGCTTTCTTTCTGCGCTGACTTTGCTTGTCAGGAAAAGTTTTGGAATCTTTTATCATATTGAGATAGCCCAATGGCTGGCTTTTTTTAACTTTTTAATATGTTAAACAGCATTCTTAAAGTCTTGAATATTAAATCAAGTTCAAATTCCTATGAGGAAACCACACTTAACATATACATATGGATGAATTTGCTAAAAATGTTAATAATTTTTGCATTTATGTTCTGAGGAATATTAGGTTCCAGTTTCCTTATTTTTAATGTCTTTTTCTGGTTTCAGTACCAGGTGTCTGGTTTATGCACTCACACAGGATTAGAGAAGGATTTCTTTTTCCTTTATGTTCTTGAATAGTTCATGTGGAATGGATATGTATAGTTCGGTGCATCAATATTTAGAACTGTTATGTCATTCCGAGTGGTTGACTCATTTATTGTTATAAAAGGAACTTTCCTTTCCTTCTTCCTGGAAATAGTTAATCTGAAATCCCTGCCTGATATTAATATAGCTTGTTGAATTTCTTTTTGACTGGGGTTGGCATGATATGTTGTCCTTAGCCCCTTTTTAAATCAATTTTATTCATATTTAAAGTGCATTTATTGTAGGCAACATATAGTTGGGTCTTGCTTTTCCATCCAGTCTGACAATCTCTGCCTTATCCAATAATTAAAATATTTATACCACATATATTTTATGTGGCAGTCGATACAGGCAATTTAAGTCTATCATTTTTCTGTTCTGAATTAATACTATTTCTTTTCATTTTCCTGTTTGTCTCCTTTTTATCCTTTTGTTGGATATGAGTTTGTTTTTATGAATCTACTCCACCTCTTGGTTGGCATATTAACTAAAACTCTGTTTCTTATTTTCCTCATCATTATAGTGTCCAAAAAAGACTTAATTTGGCGTCTATTTTTGAAAAACTGTTTTCTCTGCATATGCATTCTAAGTTGATGTGTTTTTCTTCTAATAACTTAGGGATACTGCCCCAGTCACGTCTCACTTGCCTGGTTTCCAGTGAGAAATTGCTGGTTATCTTTCACTTTGAAGCTCTGTACACAGTATCTCCACCATTTTCTTTGTTTGTTTTAATCATTTTGGATGATTCTTTCTTCAGCATCAGATCATTTTTTTCACACATACACACTGATGAGTTTTTGGCCAAATACTTGAGAAGGACCCTTTGCAGGTCTTCAGGGCTCTCTGTCCGTCTGTCCTTCTGTCTTTTTCTCCTCCCTTCCTCTATCTTCTCCCTCTCCCCTCTCCTTCCCACCCCTCCTTTCCCCTCCGCCCTTTCTCTCTGTTCCTCCTTCCCTCTCTATCCCTCCCGTCCCTCTGTCTCTGTCTACCATCCTAATGGTCAGTTTAGAGCCCACAGCTTTTGATCTGCCACTTTGTAGGGAATCCACCTCTCCGCTTAGGTCCCTCTCCACACGCTTGCTCGCATTTTCCCCAGAGGATTAATCCGTGGTGGTTACAGGGTTCACCTCGTTTATTTCCTGTATAAAAGACAAGGCTTCTTTCGTTACCTGAGAAGCACCTTGTGTCTCCAAAACTAATATTTCTTGTAGTTTGTCCTTGTTTCCTTTTCGGATCTTTCAGGTGGGAAGCAACGTGTAGCCTATGAGAGTACATCTTGGTCAGATAAAAAAGTGCTATTATTATAGTTAACTTTCCAATTTTACATGCACTCACACTGTGAATGACCTTGATTCATTTGAAAATGATGGAAGATTTTATACTCTTCCAAGTGGTTTTCTTTTGATCAATGTGCATTGATGCTAACAACTGATACGGTTGTTAGACACACATTTTACTTGGAATCTCCTAACTGCAATTCAGATGAGAGCTATTGGTCAAGAAAGAAACATGTATTTTAAAATTTCTTTTGGGACTAAAGAGTCTATTTGTTGGAGCTGAAAAGGACTGCAGAATTGTTCATTGTAAGATACTTTCATTGAATTTCCTGTTAAGGTCCGGGAAAATGTCTGACTGTTTTGGAACTTCTGCATAGCAAATGCTTCCAGAAACAGTGGCTTTAAAAAGCTATACCCAAAGGTCGCTGGTTCGATTCCCAGCCAGGGCACATAACCAGGTTGCAAGCCAGGTCTCCAGCCAGGACCGTAGCTGGAGGTAGGTGAAAGGCAACCATACAATGATGTTTCTCTCCCTCTCTCCTTTCCCCTCTCTCTAAAATAATAAATAAAATATTTTAAAAACTAAAATAAAAAGAATACCTTCACAAATCAAGGAGAAAAAAGTATGCCTCAATAGAAACACTGGGTTAAGGATGTGGCTAATCCTTTCTCTGCAGAAGAAACAGAAAAACGGAGGAGCATCAGCAAACATTGTTGACGTTGACTAGAACACAGGTGCCGGTCAAATTCGGGTTAACAAAAATGAGTGAGGACACACATTTTCAGGGACAGTGAAGTGAAAAATGCAACATTACAAACTTTCATAAACGTGGAAAATGATGCAAATGTTTTGTGGAAAAATTGGGTAATATTTATTAAGATCCTCAAGCAACTCTATTTTTCTAAAGAAATAGAGCTCTTATCAGATTTTTAATTTCATTGGTTATATCAGAGAATTGATATATCTTTAGTGTCTTTTGAAAGGAATGGGAAAAACCACCCACTTACTCAGGGAGTATACTGAGTTAAAATTATGATGTAGAGCAATATTTCATAACACGGCTATTTGCTATATAAAAGGCACATCTAATAACACCGCACGATATGATTTCTTTCTAAAGCAAAATTAAGTGATAATTAATAGAAAAAAACACTTGGCGTGTTATAAATTGCAGAGGGAGAATCTCGTTGACGCGGCTGTGGGTGATTTTCATTTTCTTCCTGTTGCTTTTTGGTTGGTTCTCCTTTGTGTGGTGCAGGCGAATTAATTTCGCATTGGTAAAACAGCCGCAGGTAGGAACAGACAAAGGCAGGCGGGCGCCGCGACGCGCCGGGGGCTGTGCTCTTTCTTGGATGGAGATTCCGCCGCCGGCCGACACGCTGGAGCATCGCCCGGGGCGCTGTGCTCAGAGCTTTTCCACCCTTGGGCTCCATGGGACAGTGTCCTGCAGTTTGTGACACAACCCGGGGCTTTCTCCTCCGTCCTGGGTTAAGTAGTCCGCCTGCTGCAATCGGGAAGGACTGATGAATTTACGCACTCAACAGATAGCTCACGTCCATCGAGTCCTGCTGGTGGGTTAGGGGCAGGGTTGGGGTGGGGGGTCGCCCCAAACATCCCGGACCCCTGCCCTTGGGACGCTGGATGTTTCTCTGTCGTTGCAGGTCATTTCCATACATCTGAGGGCGCACGAAAACTGTATTTTAAAGTAAGATTAAGTTAGCTGGTTAACCTCAACATTGTCCTAATAATTAGCTGGATTATGGCGTCCAATGCACCGTGGACAAAACCTTTTTAAGGTAAATCTTCTAAAAGACTATTGGTAGGTAGTCTCCATGATACGTGTAATTAAACTATGGTAGCTCTTCCTCCCCGGTGAAGGGGAGCTGCACTCACTCTTACCTGTAGTTCTTGCCTCTTCCATTCTACTTTACACGGTCATCACATTCTCTGTTTCTTTCTAAATGGTGAAACCAGGATACATTTAAAAAAAATTAGAGGATAAGAAAATAATTGACACTGATGGCATGGCATTGAAGCGATTGTTCTTTTTGAGAAGTGGTCATGTTATTTGTACACAGGTCTCAGGAAATGGAGTACATGGCCTGGGTAGAAAACAGTACCTGAGTCGTTGATAGAAACTGGAATTAAAGTAACATACTCCTCCCTGGGTATGAGATATAACATTTCTCTAATAGTCCCTGTAATTTCCCCACACCTCTGCAACACTCCTCCCTGGTTTATATAGTGAAGTGAAAATGTCTGTAATATACTCAAAAGTCTGATGCCGGTATAAAAGATCAAAGATTTTTCTTTCCTAAGCTAAAATGAGGGGAATCTCTCCAAGTTCCCCATTTAACCAAAGCAGCTAAGCAGAGATCATGGCTAAAGGCTGCCTTCCTCTCTTTTTATATTCAAAAGACTTAAATCACCATCCCTCTAATCATATCACTGAGTACCTGTAATAGACTTTTCTGAAAGAAGATAAAAAAAAAAAAAAATCTCCTGATCTTCTTTGTGATAAAATTTTAGTGTCATATAGAACTAGAAATGCTTTTCAAGTTGGCTGCAGAAGTCCGTTCTCTGTAGAAGACGAATAGTTTGATGCGGCAGTAACATATTCTCCTGGCAGAGACAATAATTAAATGTTACTGTCCTCTGAGTTGGAGCCAATCATACGGATGACCTACTAGGCTTTATCTAAACAGTCCAGCAAATCACTCTAATGCATGCGTGATGCTAATTACTTAATATATCAGAAACCCAAGCTTTGACTCGATGGGATCAGCTTCTGAGCTAGCTGGGGACCCTCCTAGCATTGTTGTTTTCATGTAGGAAGGAAAATGGGATCGACCACCCTGAGTCGTAGAACAGAGGATTTCAGGGGCGGGACCTGGGCTCCTAGAAGCAGCTGCCTTCTGACCCTCCTGCTGCCTCTGTCTATGCCTCCGACACCATCTTTTAATTATGAACTTTTTGTTGTGTGGCTTCCTTGGTGCCATGTGTTCCCAGGGTGTCCATTGTCAGCGCCATGGGGGAGTTGGGGGGTTCCAAAGACAAGGGGCTCAACGTGGGGATCAGGCTGATGCTGGGGACAGGTGGAGCAGAACTGATGGCCAATTCAGGGCATGGACATTTAGGTGTCTTTGAGCTTTGCAGGTGATGAATGTCAATGTCAAGAAACGCAAGGGGTCAAAGAAAAGTAGCACAAGCTATGAGGCCAAAATCCAGATGATAACAGCCATCAAATTTGTGGTTGTGCAGAGAAGAAAGGGGCTCCTAAGACTTAAACTGGGAGTCGTGGGTCAAGGGGTGAAAGAATCTGAGACAGCCCAAAGCAGTGAATTTAATAAAGTCCAAGCAAGCAATTTCATTATCATCGTGGTCAGATACGCTGGTGGGTGAGTGAACAAAAGATTACTACCCTTGTATCGTATTTCATTATATTCTAATTTCATTTTCTTAAACGGGAGGGAGAACACCAGTTACAGCACGAGTGCAGTCTAGTGTTGTTTCCATCCGGGTTCGGTACCAATGACGATGATAGGTATTGTGGGCTTAGGGAGATGGTAGGCCACTCTTTCACAATGATGGTATTCTGTATCATGTTTACTCGGAATGTAAAGGTTGTTAGATACTTGTGTATAAGGTATTATCTAAGTATTATTTGTAATATATGCCTAAAGTTCTTTAGTATGGGAAACACACAGGAACATACACAATAGAATTAAGCTGTGTTCATTTAAAATAGAATTGTTTTAGGAGAGTCAGAGGAGACATCTGAAAGATATAATTGGGTAATAACACCTGCACAGGCTGAGCATGGAGAGAGAAATGTCTTTACACCAGTGAGATCTATTCAGTTTATTTCCTTAAGAAATTGTGTCTTATGTTTTTAGTGAGTCATTTGCCCTCTTGTGATAGCTGCTGGTTTTCAGCAGTGGGTTGAGAAACTGTGGCACATCTACACAGTGAAATACTACGTGGCAGAAAGAAAAAAGGAACTCTTCCCTTTCGTGACAGCATGGATGGAACCGGAGAGTATTGTGCTAAGTGAAATCAGGCAAATACCTTATGATCTCACCTATACGAGGAATCTCATGAACACAACCAACCAATGAGCAAAGTAGAACCAGAGGCACAAAACGAGGAACAAACTAATAGTAACCAGAGGGGAGGGGAAGGGACAGGGGTGGGCAGAAGAGGAAGAGGACTTGAGTGAGTGACCCCTGGACATGGACAACAGGACAACAGTGTGGGGACTGACTGTGGGAGAGGGGCTAGGTTGGGCAGAGGAGGGCAAAGGGGGTGGGAATTTGAAACAACTGTATTAGAACAACAATAAATGATTTAACAAAATTATAAATCTGAAAAAAGAAAGAAACATGACCAACATGTTTCTGCCTATAAAAATTGGTGAAAAGCTATCTAGTAAGCCAAGGAAAAAGTGTTTTCCCTTGTATTATCACTTTGTTTCTATCGAACTTGGTTTAGAATGTCTGCAGGTTGGCTATCACGGTTTTCCTCGATGGTACAGTCTCACAAACAGGTTTCAGTCGTTACTCTCATGAGGTCCCTCCCGTCCTAGCTGGGGCACCTGGCGAGCTTTGTGTCACCTGGAACGGAAGGGCCGGGGCACTCGCAGGCCTTCCCACCTCCCAGGTGCACGCTGCAGAATTTATCATCATTTGGGTCACGGTCCGTGACTTGCCCAGGTTGCCTGATGTCTTATCCAGGTTCCTCCTGAAAGCAGTGGAAGGCGAGGAGGTGCAGGTGTGTGTCCTAAGGGCCCCCAGGACCGCACACGCACCTTGGGTTTCCCTAGCGGGCGCGCAGCGTTGCGGTCCAGGTTCCCTGGGCGTGCGGGCTAGAATCTGTGCCCCTGGTTCAGGGGAGCTGGCATTTTCTTAGCGCGGGGAGGCGCGCACCGTCATACTTTCCCTGTACAGCAGCTCAGTCTTGTTTTGCGTTCCTGTCAAATCCCCTTAGCTGCGTCACGGATGTCCCTGTGACAGCGCCTGTGACCTCTATTTCTTTGTACAAAAAGAAAAGAAAAGAAAAGAAAAGAAAAAGTCAGTGGCTCTATCCTTTTTGGTCGTTGATTATATAGGAGGTCTGTCCCCAAAGTATCGAGCCAATGTCAATGTAATTAAAACAGTTTGCCGGCTGATACTTTCGGGGCAAACCTCCTATTACCTTCTTCAGGGCATGAACTCTTTAGTATAATTCAGGTCAAATCCAGAAAAGCACATTGACAGAAAACACTTCACCCTCCACCCTTTTCATAGGTGACTTTTTACAACTGTCATTCATTACGGATTCATCTCCAAAATAGCTTATTGATTAAATAAATGATAAAAACCCATTTACTTTTATTGGATGGAGCCCATATAAGTGAACATTTAAAAATTTGATTTAAGCCCTGGCTGGTGGCTCAGTGGATAAGGTGCTGGCCTGCAAACCCAAAGGTCGCTGGTTTGATTTCCAACCAGGGCACAGAACCAGGTTGCAAGCCAGGTCTCCAGCCAGGTCTGTGGCTGGAGGCAGGTGAAAGGCAACCGTACATCGACGTTTCTCTCCCTCTCTGCCTCTCTCCCTTCCTTTCTCTCTGGAAATAAATAAAATCTTAAAATTTTTTAAATTTAAAAATGCTTTCAATATAGTGCCAAATTAAAAACCCATGATGCAAATACTACATATTATGTGCAACCATGTGTACACTGTGGTACATAGGTATACAAAAGTCGTTCAACACATAGACCAAAAGGAAAAAATTGCTATTGCATGATGATGTTATGACACTTTTCCCCTTGTGTTCTTCTGCCTTTTTACATTTTCTGGTTTCCTACCATGACTGTGTATCACTATTAAAACCAGACCATCATTACATCAGCCCTTCTTTAGGGTAGAAGTGTGGCTGTTCGATCAAGCAGGGGCCCATTGTCCTTGGATTTCCATGAACTCAAGCTCCCTCCTGGTTTCATCAAAGCCCACTTTCCCTGCCCCTGGCCCTCCTCCTCCTCCTCCCCGGACCTCTGCCGCGGAGCCGTCAATACGAGGTGAGGTCAGCTCACCTGCTCGCTGTTTGTGCTACCAGCTTCTTGCGGCCAGCGTCTGATTTCCTCTTGCTTCTTCGCCGATGCCATGGCAACCAAAGTATTTATAATCGTGTGTCTCAGGGTACGAATCAAATTCAATAACTTTTAAGTTGGGCAAGGTGAAATGTTCCGTCAAACTTGACCGCTGTGAACTTTTCATAGATCCGACGCCAGTCGGGGAAAGAGCGTGGTATTGATTATCGCCCCCTTGCTCGGGAGGCATTTGTTCCTCCTGAAGAACGCAGGACAGAGCGGGTGAGATTTAACTCAAGTTCCCGACCGCGATCGGATTGCTGGCCACTAATGGGTTCTTTGGGGAAATCCATCACTCCTCTTGGTCTCATGGCACTTCCGTCCCAGTTTTAAATGCTGTCTGCTGGGAGGTGTCTTTGAACTTGGCTCAATGTACCCTTTTTGAATGAAACAAGGTTTTATTTGAAGGTGGCAAAGCTTTGCTACCATTGAATAATAGCGTTTTCTCTCTTTTAATAGTTTAAATATATTAGGGTGACATTCATTAATACAATTATATAGGATTCAAGTGTACACTCCTTTGATACATGATCTGATACTGCATTGTGTGTTCACCATCTGAAATCAAATCATCTTCCATCACCTTTGCCCTTTCCTACCCCACCCCTTTCCCTCTGACACCCACCATATTGTTGCCCGTGTCTATGCATTTCTGTTTTCTGTTCCACATATGGGTCAACGGCTGGTTCTTAGCTTTTTCTGGCTGACATTTCACTCCCATGGTATTCTCAAGGTTCATCCATTGTTGTCGCAAATGGAGGTATTTCATCTTTTCTTGTGGCTGCGTAGCCTTGCATTGTATACGTGGACCGCATCTTCTTTATCTGGTCCTCTGTCCAAGACCTTGCTCCGTTGTTTCCACTGCATCCCTAGGTATTACCGAACCTTACTTAACCAAACACAGAAATGAAGGCATATCAACCTGTATACAAAAGACTTTAGGGAGTTGACTCTGAAAAGTCCAAGACAACCTGCTTGTCTAGGACAGAGCAAAGCTGTCTGCCTGCATTCTTCCAATCAACTCTAACTCAACATCGATGGCTTATTGACGGGGGAGCGGACACTGCACCGGGGGAGCAGTTGGCGAGACAAAGTTCTTGCTTCGGGGAGGCCTTAGCCACTTTCTTTCCAAGAACTGGAGTCTGGGAATTGTTTCTGCAAAACTGCCAAAGTTCTGGAAAGTTTCATCTCAAGTCGGCCTCCCTGGGGACTTCACACGTGCGGATGCATGAAACACAAGGCTCCCAGGCATTGTGCCCCCGTCAGCGACGGGGACTGTGCCTGCCTCGTCAGTCCTGTTCCCACTGCACCCCTTCCCCTGGTCCTGCTGCAAACCCTCCTCCCTCCACCTCGGCAACTTCCTCATGAGCCCCTGCCGGCCCCCGCCGGGCCCCTGCAATACCCCCCGACCCCCCATCTCGATGTTAGGCTTTGCTCGCTGAAATGCAAGGCTGAGCTTCGTTATTCTTGCCTGAAAACATCTGATAATTTCCCACTGACCAGAGGGTAGAAAAACGCAGTGTTTCTTCAATGACATGTCAGTGATTGTGTGTGTGCAGGACCTTTCACACATTCACACTTGAATAGGGTTCGTTCTCTACCTAAAATGTTGATCGTGGTTTGAAGTATTATGTTCAACACTTCCTGGGCAGTTTAATAACCTTCAAATGCGTAAGATTTTGAACCAATGTGTGGCACTCCATCTATAATTACACGACAATACATTTAATAAACATCCTACCAATAGGAATTCACTTTATTTCACTTTTAAAGAGTTTAGGCTCTCTGCTCCTCCTGTTCGACGGACGGCCGCATCTTCTTGCGCAGTGCCAGCCTCAACCCTGAGACAAGATGGTGAAGGTTGGAGTGAACGGATTTGGCCGTATTGGGCGCCTGGTCACCAGGGCTGCTTTTTACTCTGGCAAAGTGGATGTTGTCGCCATCAACGATCCCTTCATTGACCTCAACTACATGGTCTACATGTTTCAGTATGATTCTACTCATGGCAAGTTCAAAGGCACCGTCAAGGCTGAGAACGGGAAGCTTGTCATCAATGGAAAGTCCATCGCCATCTTCCAGGAGC